>QLOM01004539.1:0-19829 GCA_003313785.1 Termitomyces sp. MG148 | reverse complement strand
CTTGGGCTATTGTGTCCTAGGTCTCACAGTATAGTAAGGTTTTTAAGGTCCCAACTTATCCGTAATTAACGTGCCGTCCCTATTATTTGAACCCTTCTACTCTTGGCAATGCTTGCCGGTGCGTGGTTGGTGTAGGTCTTAGAAGACCAATTGCCTGACGGCTCCCTCTAGCCGAGCTTCCCCGGTAAGGCCCCATGATACTATAACCTTCCCTGCACCCGGATGGTATTCTTTGGAGATCGATCCCGAGATTTGGAACCTGCAACGGTATAAGCCAGCTGAGCGGGGCCTGATGACAGCCTGCCGCCTGCCAGTTCCCAGCTGACAACTAAGCAGCTTGCTGACAATAAGCAGCTGATCAAATCTAGCCTCATACTCCGACCTCAACAACCGTGCCGGCCCATCCAATGGACCACATTGTATGTCAGCGGCCTGATCAAACTATTGACACCTATTTTTCCCACCCACCCATACTAGGCCTTGCTTGGTAAGTGAGTTTGACCTCTCCCAATTCCTTCTCACTGGGCAACTCTAACTATTTTTCCTGTTTTGGACAGGAGTGCAGTGGTCACATTGCTTCATCAAGTCATGTGCTGATTGGTCACCCAAAGTTACGGCCTGCACCACAAAGCCTCCCTAATCATCATGTGCAGGCGGTGGCTTCCCAGCGGCGTTGAAATAACCCATGTGGTGTCTAAAGTGTGTTCAGATAGGTGCAGCCAGGGTTTGAACTCCCGACCACTTGGGAGTAACGGTACCTCCTCGGGAACACGATGGTGCCAGCTGAGCCATTGTGCCCTTTTCCAGGTGCTAGAAGCATAGCTGGAGTGTTCTTTTCTGCTGTTACTCTGCTATGATTATTGACATTCAAAAAGGCATTGCATATGTTCATTTGTGTGCTTTGCAAAGCTTGCATAACACTCTGGGATGCTACCAACTTGTTTGCCAATTGTCACTACAGAGTCTTGCAAATGAGTCATCTTTTCCTCTACTTCCTCATCTTTTACTAGAGTACTGGCAGTCTCCTTTACTGCTTGCTCTCCAGCTGTTCTCCTTACAGATGTGCTATCCACCAGGGCTACTACTGTTAACACTTCTGACAAGTAATACTTGTTATCTTTGTGTCAGTTTCTAGTAGCATCCTGGTAATGCCCATACTTGTAAATCAATCTTTCTATCATATCACAATTCTGTGCAATCCTCTGCTCTGGCACAGGAGCGCTCCAACATCCTGCACCCGGCAACCCCCAACGTGTATAATGGTGACTGCATGTCCAGGGAATGTTTCCTTCAATCTTGTGTCACCTACCTCCAGCTCTGCAGTGGCAATTTTGTCTCCAACAAGCTGAAAATTGCATGGGTCTTGTCCTACATGAAGTCAGAACAAGCAGCCACCTACCTGCTAAGGGTTTTCCAACACCCTGGCAGCATCTCCAGCTTTGCAGACTGGGCCAAGTTTGAACAGGAATTCTAGGACAAGTTCTTTCCCTGGAACCCTGCCAAATCTGCTGTGCTGATCCTCTGAGACAGGGACCAGTATGGCCAAGGGAAGCATTTGCTGAACAAATACATCAACTCTTTTTGCATGCTGGTAGAGCAGGTGGGATACCCTGATGGCCTGCAACTCTGCCTCATCTTTTGGGAAGGGCTCTACCCAACCTTAATGGAGCACATTGACAACCTTGCGGAGGGACAACCAGCAGATGATTGGGTCCTTTCATGGTATCAAGTGGCCCAGGAGCAGTGGCAGCTCATGGAGCTCAAGTGCAATCTCTGCAAGCCCGTTCACTCCACACTGCCGGCATGCCTGCTCACAATGTTTTCTCAATGGCCTGCAGCCCCAGTCCCACTAGTGATAATGGCTGCATCACCAGCGCCCTTGACATTACCTCCGGGCACTCCAATAGATGTGGACACCTCCCAGCAATGTGTTGTATATCCACAATAGCTCAGATGCATTAGTGGTTGTGTGTACCAGTATAAAGTGCACCATACTAGCTATGTGGCAGATAACCACTCAAAAGTAAACATAACCTTTGGACTCAGGGAATGGGCCAACAAAGTCTATTCCAATGGAGTCCCAGTGATAGGGACCGCTGACTTGGAGGCTTGCTGTAGAGCAATGAACTCACTAGTCAGAGGGGCTCAGAGAGTGATAGGGGTTTCAGAGGGCTTCAGGGTGGTAGTTCAAAGTACTTCAAGGTAGTTCAATCATGGTAGAAGCTTACCAAAGTGGAGACAAAAATTGAACACAGGTGGAATAAGTTGGAGGCTTAGGATCAGATAAGAACTGGAGAGAAGAGAGAAGGAAGAGTTTTATTAAAAGAGAAAAAGAGAAAAAAGAGATAGAGGATAGAGAAAAAGAAGTAGGAACTATTATTAATACTAAGACTCAGGACTGACTAAGGGGCAGAGGCCTTATATACTCAGAGAAGGCCAAGAGCATGTGGAGTAGACTCCATAGTCAGCAAAGTACCCATGTTGGTGCTAGGAGGGGATGGTTGAATAAAAAAGGAAGATTAGTGCCACTGATGCATGATGCATTGTTGGCAGGGGTGTTGTAGAGAAGGGAGTCAAATTAGAGCAAGGTTGACCCAGGACATGGACCAAGGATTATGGGGGATGTGAAAAAAATGAATGGGTTGTGACATTTCTCCCTCCTACTAGCATTGAGCTCTTGAGACGCAGTACTGACAGTTTTTGGAATTTAGAAGTGGGCATGAGAGCTGATGGTGGATGGATCCACCACTCAAGTTCAACTTGTTGAATTTTTCATAGACTGTCCTTGTCAGGGGACCTCTGTTTTTGACCACCCCAGAGTTTTTCAGCAGTCTCCTGGAGATTCCCAGGACAGCCTGCCCTTTGTTGGATATCTCCAGAATGCTCCTGTACCCTTGTAAAAGTACTGTACAGTTGTTCTCATGCCTCTGCTCCTGCGCTGATGCATCACGCCATGGCAGAGGGATCCTTAGACTTGTTTTCTTTGGATTTCCCTCTGCCAAGTGATTAGTTACCTTCCTGTTGTACTGTATCAGTTCTAATAAACTTTGAATTTCCCTCTGCCAGTTGTGTGATTTAGCCACAGCCTCCAGAGGTCACTTTTACAGCAGAACAAGTCTCAGAATTCCAGTCTGGTAGCCCTTTATAGCTGCCAAATATCTCCCAGCTCCTATTTGTTGCTCCCACTAGTTTTAAGCACTATCATTGTCTATGTCTCAGCCTGCCACTTTAGAAGCACTCCTGGATGCTATAGCCTCCAGCAAGGAAGCCTGGACCCGCCTGCTCCACCTAGGAATGCAGGTGCAATCTTTACACAACACACCGCCAAACTCTTCCATCTCTGCTAAACCACCAAAACCATCTCTGACTCTCTCTGCATCCTCTTCAAACACCTCACCCTGGTGGCAGCAAACCCCCTGCCACCTACCCTGCCAGCACAGCATCCTCACTGGAATTGTAAGGCTACATAGCCTTCTAAGCTCTATTGTAAGCAACAAAGATGCTAAGTTTACATCTCATTAGTAGTAGAAGCTGCACAAGCTCCTGGGTGCTAAGTTGCTTATGTTAACATCATTCCACCCACAGATGGATGGATAGACAGAGCAAGCAAACAGGAGTATTGCTCAGATATTCTGTATAGTGGTCAGGCCAGACCAACATGACTGAGTAGACAAAATACCCTTAACAGAGTTTGTGTCAGGGGACTCCTCATCTCTTCCTTCTTTTACTCTTTATCCCCTCATCCTTCTTCTATTCATTTCCTTATTTCTGCTGTCACTCTTTTACTTTACTGCTTCTATTCTTTCAACACTATCATAGTTGTAAAGAAGTGTAGGCCAGATTGATTCTAGAACTTAAATCTTGTCAGTGATAGTATGTATAGTGGTATAATGGTTACTTGTGAGTTGAAGTGAAGAAATAGATCTTTGAGAAAAATCACATGATGACATCAACCAGTCATTGAGACCACATGATATTGTCAAGCTGACATTCAAGTGTATGCCATGCCAAAATGGTTTTGAACAGGTTTTGCTCCAGAAACCCCACAGGATTTCCTGAAGCAACCCTCCAGTCTTTGACAGATTAATCCTCACATTCAGCCTGTAAAATATTTTCTTGCTCTTTCTACTCAATGGGTTAGCACTTAGTGCTATGAAGACCTTCCACAAGTAATGATATGGACACAGCCTCTTTTAAGTGTTATCCATTTTACTCACCTATTTGTATTGCAGCAGATCTTGCTTTTTTCTAACCTTACAGGCTAAACAGCCCTCACTGAAGGTCGAAAGACCACATTGTAATTCTTGCCCATTGTTTGTATAAAATGTAACATTATTAACATCTAGCTTAATATACATATACCTTTATTTACATGACTGTGCATTGAAGTCAAAGAGGGTTCAACACACTGTTGCTAATTTTTTTGAGCATCCATCCCTTCTGGTCAAAGCCTCCTTTCTGTCAAATCTCCAACCACCATTTTTTAATCCCTTTGAGGAGGTCCATGCATCTGTTCAATCTGAACACAGATATGAGACATTGGAGAAAAGTATGGAAGCTTTAGTCTCCATTGGATGCAAACAAAGTAGAATATTAATGTCTGTGCAAACTATGAGTACAAGTTTCAATTTGTTACAGGTCGACTTGCCTGATACAAGAGGGTAGCATTGCATAGGTTGAGGTATGTAGGGTTAGCCTACTCTATTGAAATACTTACAAACTCCCTTAGTTCATCCTCTAGTTTGCCCAAGATAGTGTGGGCTGTTTGGTGAGATTGATAGTTAAGGTTGAATATGATGACATGTATCTTTGATGAAAAGGATTTTGTTTTGTGAATACAAGTAGAATCAAATAGAATATTTTTTTTTGGTAGTATCACTGGATACAGGAAACAATGTTCTTTTGTAAAACAATGTGAAAATACAAAAAAAATAATTTGATTAATTTCAACATTTTGTTTAATTGTTTTCATTAAAAACATAGAAAAAATATTGTAACTCAATGAGCTGTTACTTCTGGATGCAGTATGATAAGGTGTGATGGAAGGAAGTTCAGTTACAATATTCTTTTTTCATGGTTTTAACAAAAACATTGAAATAAAATTGTGAGATAAATTGGATTATTTTTACTGTATTTTTACATTGTTTTGCAAAAGAATATTGTTTTTTGCATCCAGTGTATCACTGTGAACACCATAGACAGCACTTCAATAGTCAGTCTCTATGGGCCAGAATATGGCAGATTTCTCTGCACTCTATGAAGAGATTAGCCTCCATGTTACCAGGGTAGGAATGCATTTACACATGAATCTCAGATTTTTGTCTAAGAGACAGTGTGGGACTCAATAGACTTTTTGGTCTATAATACTCACTAAACATCCCCTGCATAGCTGACCTCCAGGCACTCTGTGAATGGTGTAAAAAGATGCCTAGGTGGTGGAGGATCTATATATAATGCGTTGATCGCTCAACTTTCCCAGCTCTATAATGCAACAACTTGCTGACCTAAGATAAATCAGAATTGATGAAAATTAGGTAACATTATTATGTAAAAAGCTGGCTTCAAACTTTTATGCTGAGTCCTGGATTTTTAGGCTGAGTTTTGATTGACAAAAGCTGAGTCTGGATCTTGAGTCTGAGTTTGATTTCACGCTGAGCCAATGCAAAGTGAGGCCAAAACAGATCTTTAGATTAGAGGCATTGTAGTGAGATTGTGGCTAGATTAGGCTTTAACTAAACAAGTGAAATCAAAGTAGAGTTGCTGAAATGAACGAAGTGAAGTCTTGACTTGACATAACTGAATAAAGTGTGGTTGTGGCTGAATTTGAACATTGAGTCACTAAAAACAAAGCTCTAACTGAGGCCAGACTTAAGCCTTGAGCCACTAAAACTAACCAAATAAAGTGAAATTAAAACTGAATCTAAGCCTTGAGTTTGCTATATAAAGTCAAAACAAGTAAAACTAAAGACACCAAATAAAATGAAGTTGAGGCTAGATTTAAGCCTTGAACAAAGTGAGGTGGAGGGTGGATTCAAGCCTTGAGTTGGCCTTACAAGGCTTTAACCAAATACAGTGAGGTTGAGGCTGGATCAATGCCTTGAATTGACTCTATAAGGCCTTAACTAAGCAAAGTAAGGTTGAGGCTGGATTTAAGCCTTGAGTTGGCCTCACAAGGCTTTAACTAAACAAAGTAAGGTTGAGGCTGGATTCAAGCCTTGAGTTGATCCTTCAAGGCTTTAACCAAACAAAGAGAGATTCAGGCTGGATTTAAGCCTTGAGTTAGCTCTTCAAGGCCTTAATCAAATGAAATGAGGTTGTGGTGGAGACTGAGTAATTGTACATATGTGGAGCTATAACCAAATGCAGTGAGGTTATGGCAGAGACTTAGTTTGGGGGGGTTTGGAGGCGAAGCCCCCAATGAAATATGCACATATGTGAAGCCATAACTGAATGAAGTGAAGTTGTGGCAGAGACTGAGTAATTGTACATATGTGGAGCTATAACCAAATGCAGTGAGGTTATGGTAGAGACTGAGTTTGGAAGGGTTTAGGAGTGAAGCCCTCAATGAGCTATGCAACCCATGCAATCAGTCAAACATGTTAGATTGAATCTTAGGTCATCTGTGTTCTCTCATTATATAGCCCTTTCTAGATGCACATCAGGGAACAGGGTCAAAGTGATTTTGTTGCCAGACAATACAACTCATACAACTTCCCATATTGTATATTAAGAAATCTTGAATAGTTTACAGCTGTAGATAGAATTTGTTACATGTATATCATCTTTTGTAGTGTATATTTGAATGATAAATATTGTAGTCATCTTAAAACACAAGTATAAGAGTCAATGGTGTCAAGACAAGTAAAACAGAAGACAGTGACTTTAAGGCAGGTTTTCAAGGCTTTGACTGAACAAATTGAGATTGAGATCAGGTTTAAGCCTTGAGTTGGTCTTACAAGGCCTTAACCAAACAAAGTGAAGTTGAGGCTGGATTTAAGCACTGAATTGGCCCACACAAGGCACCAGACCTAAACTGAACAAAATGAGGTTGAGGCTGGATTTAAGCCTTGAATTGGCCCTACAAGGCCTTAACTGAATGAAGTGAGGTTGAAGCTGGATTTAAGCATTGAATTGGCCCTACAAGGCCTTAACCAAATGAAGTGAGGTTGAGGCTGGATTGAAGCTTTGAATTGGCCCTATAAGGCCTTGACTGAACAAAGTGAGGTTGAAGCTGGATTGAAGCTTTGAATTGGCCCTATAAGGCCTTGACCGAACAAAGTGAGGTTGAGGCTGGATTGAAGCCTTGAATTGGCCCTACAAGGCCTTAACTGAACAAAGTGAGGTTAAGGCTGGACCTAAGCCTTGAGTGGTTGTACATATGTGAAGCCATAACCAAACAAAGTGAGGTTGTGGCAGAGACTGAGTAATTGTACATATGTGGAGCCATAACCAAACACAGTTTGATTATGGTAGAGACTGAGTTTGGGGGGGTTTGAGGGCGAAGCCTCCAACAAGCTACGCAAGGCCCATGCCAAAGGCACGGGTCATGTAGCTTGTCTCTATATAATGGTACATTCCATGGGAGTTCTAAGTGATTGGTCAGAACCTGACATAATAAGCTGGGTTTGAATGTCTCAAAGTTTTGTCTGTGTGTAGTTTTAGTCTGCCTCAGTGCTGCAGGTGTATAGAAAACATGATATAAAACATTGTATATACTTTCAATACATGTAGTGCAACTTTTGATCACAATTGGACATGTGTGCAAGGTCCAGATGTGTGGCAAAGGCCAAACATGATTTAGTGGACACTGTTTTTCATGCCTCGGGTGTTTCATGATGTAACATGACTAAATATATCAAGATTTTGTCAATGTGGAAAGAAGACCACACAACAAAGTAAGTGTCAATCTATTGATTGATGATTAATGCTAATACACATTGTATTGATGTTTGTTAGCAATACAACTATACACCAAAGTAAGTGTCAGTCTATTGATCAATGCTAATAAACATTGTATTGATATTTCTTAGCAACACAACTACACAACAAAGTATGTATTGTCCTATGTATTGATTGATTAATGTTAACAAAGCTTGAATTCAGCTTATTAGTTATACTTTGACAACTTTAAGCTACTAATCAACCAGATAACTCATCATGTAAGTGACTTTTAATGTTTTTAACTTATTATAACATACTAAATAGCTATAACTCAGGCAATCTTCAACTACTTCTTCTGAAAATCAATCACCTACTACTCCTAAAAGTCAAAGGCAACAAACTAGAATTGAAGGTAGATGGGACTTGAGAGGAGCATGAGACCTGGGGGTAATATGAGACCTGGGGATATAGATTCTGGGAGTATGAGGCTAGGAGGTATGGGTTCTGGGGATTTGAGACCTGGGGGAAATAATGAAACTGCTTCTAGCTTCAGAGGGGCCTATTAAGGATCCATTTTCTATGGTTATTCCTGAAACTCATTTGCTTAAGGGATGGGATGCTCCTTTACAGAATCCTATTCCTCGAATAGTGCTACTGGCACTACCTCCTTTATGCAGAAGAGTCAATAGGCAAAGACAGACTAACCAGCCTAATTGGACTGTCACTTCTGAAAATTCTGGGGATTCTGGAAATTCAGTAGTCATTCCTGCTACTTCTATTGGGACTTCTATAGCCATTCCTGAAACTCATTTACTTGAGGGATGGAATGCTCCCTTACAGAATGCTATGCCTAGAATAATGCCACCACCTCTTTCTCCTGCACTCAGAAGAGCCCATAGGCTGAGACAAGTCAATCAGTCTGTTACTTCTCAGCCTCCTGTTGCATCTACCTCTACAACTACAAGGCCATTAGCTGGTGGTCCTTTGCATGACATTTCCCTCTAAATAATCTCACAAGAGGAAACATTGCTCATAGGGAGAGGATGGCTAATCATGAAGCTGTGCAGCAACAAGCACTTGCTGCATTGCAAGAACAGCAAAGACAAGAACAGCAAAAATTTAGGCTTCAAGCATTAGCTGCTTTGGAACAAGAAAGGCTGAGAGAAGAAGCCAGACAAAGGGAAGAGCTAGAGAGGGTGAGGCAAGAGGGAATACAAAGAGAACAAGAGGAACAATTCAAACCAGAGGTTAGGCAAAGATAATTTTTTAAAAGATAGCTTAATTGACAAAGTTTGACAGCATAATGATCTGGATCCTGAACATAGACCTTTGAATGAAGCTAGGGCTCAAAGGATCATACAGGGCTGGGAACAGGAACATGCAGCTGATCTAGAAGTGGACTTTAATGGTTTAGCTCCTCAAGATGATGTGCCTGCTCAGGATAACTTAGAGAATATTCATGCAGCATTTGATCAAATGATGCAACATTCTTTGGAGCATTTTGAGGACTTAATTAACAATGATGAGGAAGATCCAGGACAACTGGCTAATCATGATTCTGCTGGACATATATCTGAAAAAGAACCAGAACTTCATCCTCAAGAACTAGGACCTCCCCTTCATCTTCCAGAACTTCCTCTTCAGCAGCCTATTGTACCTATTGGCCATGCTCAATACCAAAATGCCCTTTCAAGAGCAAGGCAACCATATTTGAATGAACCTCCACCACATCATCTTAGTCCTATGAATGTCTTATGTTGATACTGTCAGGCTTTACATTGGGATGCTGAAAGGCTTGCCAAGTCTTTTACAAGAAATCCAAAGTTTGGCATGTGCTGCTTGCAAGGCCAGGTTGATTTGCCCAGACTTCAAGATGCTCCACCAGAACTCTTAAATCTACTCCATGGCCATCATCCCCTCTCTGATTCCTTTAAAACACATATCAGGAGTTACAATGCAGCCTTTGCATTCACTTCTTTGGGAGTCAAAATTGATTGGGCTATTACTAATGCTCCTGGACCTTACAGCTTTAGAATCAATAAAGAGCTTCATCACTTGACAGGTGCCTTGCTTTCAACTGAAGGAGATTATCCAGTATATGCCCAACTCTATTTCTACAATCATAACCAGCAACTGGCTTTTTGCCAACAAAATAATCCTGGATTGAATCCTCAAATGATGGCCTCTTTGCAAGATATGCTTAGGAGAGTCAATCCTTATATTGACTTATACAAGCAGGCCAAGCAAATTATGACAGAAGTTCCAGAAGGCCAACCACAAAAACTCTTTGTCAAACTAAGAGCTGACTTTGAAGACCATCAACGCTATAATGACCCCAATGAGCAAGAAGGGGTTGCTGCTATTATTCCTGGAGATGGCTCAGAGGAGCAATCTAATCATTGTGATATAGTCTTGCACTTGCATGGAGGCTAGTTAAAGTGAATTAGCCATTTGCACCCATGTTATACCCCATTGCACTACACCATCATCTTTCCTACTGGAGAACATGAATTTTGCTTGAATATTCCATCTAGAGAGGAGCCACAGGGGCAGCAAAGAACTAAAGATGTCACTGTAACTGCCTACTATGCATACCAACTTCAACAAGGAAGTCTAGAAGAAAATGCTGCTTTACTCTGGAGTAGCAGATTGTTTCAGCAATATGTTGTTGATGCATAGGCATCAATAGAATAAAACAAGTTAAACTAGGTTTAGAGTAATCAAGAAAAGATTAGAGCTGAAATCTACCAAGGAGTAGTTGATGCTGCTGTTGAAGATGAAAAAATACGTCCTCAAAACCATGGTCGTTGTATTATTCTTCCTGCTACTCATACTGGAAGTGAACAGCACATGCAGCAGTTGTTTCAGGATTCTATGGCTATATGCAGGCACTTTTAGAAGCCTGATATCTTTCTGACTATGACTGCCAATCCAAAGTGATCTGAAATTGAAGATGTCCTTCTGAAAGAGCCTAGAGTCAATGAAAAAGTGCAAACAGCCTCCGATCGACTAGATATTGTTGCCAGAGTCTTTGAACAGAAGAAAAGTTCCCTTCTGAAGGAAATCAAGCAGGGTATCTTTGGCAAATATGTGGCTCATGTTCATACTATTGAATTCCAGAAAAGAGGACTGCCACACATGCACATCTTGATTTTCCTCTATCATAATGACAAGATCAGGGACCCAGCTCATGTGGATAGCATTGTTTCTGCTAAAATTCCAGATCCAGTAACTAGTAACTCAGCCTCAATTGTATCAGGTATTGTTTCTGCTTAAACCCTTTATCCAGTTGCTTAGTCTCATTTGTATCAGGTGGTTACTACCAATATGGTTCATGGCCCATGTGGAAATGATTGTCCCAATGCAAAATGCATGGTAGATGGCAAATGTTCCAAGAGGTATCCCAAAGAATTTTGGGAGACCACTTTATATGGTGATGATGACTATCCTCAATATGCCAGACCTGATAATGGATGCTTTTTTAAAAAGCATGGTCATCAATATGACAATCGGGATGTTGTGCTATACAATCTATCTCTCAGCCAAATATCGGTGCCACATCAATGTGGAGATCTGTGCCTCAATAAAGGCTATTGAGAACATTCACAAGTACATCTACAAAGGCCATGATTGAACCACATTGGAAATTTCCAGAGATGAAAGGGATGAAATCAAGGAACACTTGGATTCTAGATGTCTCTGCACCTGAAGCCTGCTGGCACATCTTTGAATTCAACATGCATGCTGAAGATCCTACTGTATACCGCTTGCCTGTGCATTTGGAAGGCCAGCATGAGGTCTAGTATGGAGATGATAAACCTTTGGAGCAGGTGGCTGCTAGGCTCAATTTGAACAAAACTCAACTCACTGCTTGGTTTGAAGCTAATGTCAAGTTTCCCAACAACAACACCGCTTATCAGAATTTTCCAATCAAATTTGTCTATCAAAAATCCAACTCTATAAAGGCTTGGAAGAGGAGAGATAGGGGAACAGCCATTGGAAGAATGTACTTTGCTTCTTTTACCTTAGGATACTCTTGACAGTTGTGACCAATGCAACATCATGGGCTGATTTCAAGACAGTCAATAGTCAGATCTATCTCACTTACAAAGAGGCATGCAAAGCTCTTGGTCTCTTGGAGGATGATGCAGAATGGAGGCAATGTCTCAGTGAAGCTGCTCCAATGCAACCAGGATCAGCTCTCAGACAGCTCTTCTGCACTATTCTGCTCTACTGTGCTCCTACCACTTCTGAGGCTCTATGGAATGACTTCAAGCAACATGTCTATGATGATCTTCAATGCAGGTTGGGACATATGAGGCAGTACAGGGAAAGGGTCTTTGCAGATAAATAAATCTATGACTATGGCCTCTATCTCATCAATGAAACCTTGATCTCTTCTGGCAAGGCTCTTTATGACTTTTCCAACATGCCAAAACCACAACAAGATTGGAATGTAGTCCCACGTATGTTGCTTTCAGATAGAGAATTGACTTATACTGATTAAACACTTTTAGGAAACAGAATTTTGCAGGATGAAACAGATTATGATGTTGAGGAGTTGAAAATAAGGGTGGATGAAAACAAGACAAAGTTCAATGCTGAACAGCTGGAGACTTTCAATGCTGTCATGGACTCTGTGAACAACAATTTGGGCAGGATAATATTCATTCACAGTGCAGGTGGATGTGGAAAGACCTTTGTCTGCAACACTCTGGCTTCTGCTGTTTGTTCCAATGGAGATGTTGCATTATATGTAGCATCATCTGGGATTGCTGCTTTGTTATTGGAGGGTGGTAGAACTGCTCATTCAAGGTTCAAGATCTCTATTCCTGCTCTGAATATATCCAATTATCCCAGCTCTTACATCACACCAAAGTTGTCATCTGAGATGAAGTCCCAATGCAGCACAAAAATTCCATTGACTCTGTGGATTGTACTTTTAGAGATGTCTTGGACAAAGACATTCCTTTTAGTGGAATCACTGTGGTATTTGGAGGGGATTTCTGTCAAACTCTTTCAATCATTCCAAGGGGACTCAGACAGCAGATTATTGCTGTTTCACTTAAAAGAGGAAGGTTTTGGAATCATGTTCAAGTTCATTACTTGGTTCAGAACAGGAGATTGAAGCAGACCCCTAACAACATTGCTTATGCAGCATGGTTACTGGAGGTTGGTGCTGAAAGAGGCCCAGGACCTGAGGAAATACTTCAACTTCCTGCCACAATGATCTGTCATAACAATTCTATCATTGGATTGATTTCTTCCACTTATCCTAATATTGATCATCCTCAAAATGATCAGTATTACCTGGACTGGACTATTCTCTCTGGCAAGAACTCTGATATAGATGTTATCAATTCAGAAGTTCTGCAGAGATTTCCAGGGAAAGAAAAGATCTTGCAGAGTGCAGACTCTGTTCTGTCAGATGATGAGAATGTCAATGGCCTTGCAATGTATCCTATGGAATATCTCAACTCTTTGAGAGCCAGTGGATTGCCTTTGGCCAAATTGGCTTTGAAGATTGGTGTTTCTGTCATGCTGCTCAGAAATCTAGATCCAACCAAGGGGCTTTGCAATGAGACAAAAATGATTGTCACCCAAATCAGAACCAGAGTCCTCAAGTGTTGCCTTATTAGTGGAGATGCAAAGTTTGCAGGTTCTACTGTTTTCATTCCAAGGATCAATCTTGATGCCTTTGAGGAGGATTTGCCAATTCCACTGCACAGGAGACAGTTTCCAGTTCAACTCTGCTTTGCTATGACTATCAACAAGTCTCAAGGCAATCAGTCAAACATGTTGGATTGGATCTTAGGTCACCTGTGTTCTCTCATGGACAACTTTATGTAGCTCTTTCTAGATGCACATCAGGAAACAAAATCAAAGTGATTTTGTTGCCAGACAATACAAGTCATACAACTTCCAATATTGTATATCAAGAAATCTTGAATAGTTTACAGCTGTAGATAGAATTAGTTACATGTATATAGTGTATATTCTGTAGATTGAAATGATAAATATTGGAGTCATCATAAAACACAAGTGTAAGAATGAAACAAGTCAACAATGTATTTACAAGTCAAGACAAGTAAAATTGAAGACAGTGAGTTTAGGGCAGGATCTTAAGACCTTGACCAAACTAGGTGAAATTGAGACCAGATTTAAGCTTTGAATTGGCTCTACAAGGCCTTGACCAAATGAAGTGAGGTTAAGGCTGGATTTAAGCTTGAGTTGGCCCTTACAAGGCCTTAACCTCACTTCATTCAGTTAAGGCTGGATCCAAGCCTTTTTACAAGGCCTTAATCAAACAAAGTGAGGTTGAGGCTGGATCTAAGCCTTGAATTAGCTCTACAAAGCTGTAAGGGCAACCTCTGAAGGTTGCAGCTAAATCTGACAACTGGCAGAGGGAAATCCAAAGTTTATTAGAGACAGTAAATACAATAGAGAAATAACTAATCACCTGGCAGAGGAAAATCCAAAGAAAACAAGTTTAAGGATTCCTCTGCTGATGAAGAGTGGGCCATCCCAAAGATCTCTGGGTACTGCTGGGGAACTTCAGGGTGGCCAAAAAAGGAAGTCCCCTGACATTACCTCCTTTCTAGAGTGCGGCGTCTCAACGCACTGGGTAGAACAAGTCATGGACTATGTGGTTGGCTAAGGAGGCATGGCTTTTACATCTAGGTCTATTGAAGCATCTTTTTGTAATATGACCTTAGCTATTTTTGTAGCAGAGGTAGATATCAAAATAGTAGAATAAAATGAAATATTTCAAGCTGACTTAATCATTCATAGAGTTGATGGGAAAAATCTGATACAATGGCACAAGTCCATATACTGTACAAGTACAACTAATAGTAAACATCTTCAACAAATTCATTCACGACATCGCAAAAACATAAGTAATGCTGAACAGCAATTCTCCTATACGCAGGATCTTCCATTGTCCTAAGATAGTGCAGCATACATCTCTTTACGACAGTCTCCCGCTGTGGATACATCCCTGTCACCACCGCTTGTATAAGATCTTCACTCACAAGAATCCTGTAAAAAGCCAGGCATGTTCCAACCATGGCAATTGCAGGCATAATCATATCTTTATAAGCAGGTAGCCCGAGTTGACTTTGCAGCGTATTATTGTATCCAACAGCAGCGATAGCCTCAGCAATGAGCTGAGCATCAGGATACATTGGTCTACAGGACTCAATCTTGTCCTCTTTAACAACAAAGAATATCATGTTGTCAACAGACATGAGACACACATCTATCTCTGCTTGACATTCAATGCTGCAGTTGATTAATGGGATAGAAACATGTGACTGTAAGACACCATCAAACTCAAAGCCGAGAACCTGGAAAAGAGCCAAGGCAAAGCTATCGAGAAAGGACCCGTTTACTATATAGAAACAAGATACTTAGTATGTATTAAGATAACACTCAAAAGAGAAAGGAAATATACAGTGGTATTTCTCAGCCATGATTAAATGTCTAAGAAAGGCTTGTACTCCAGGATCACCCACACTCTTGGTGATGACGTTACCATGGTTGACATTGATGAATAGATCTGGATTAACATCCAAATTGTTTGGAAGATCTTGGCCAAAAAACACCCAAGGCGGCTCGTCCACAATGCAAATGTTGTATGCAAACAGGTTTACAGTCCAATTGCTACTGCACTTGGCACTTTGAATATGATTGGCCATCACAAACTTTGAGTATGAGTACTGAGTACGAGGCGCCTGAGACCATGGAGCAAATCGGCAAATTCCGTTCTTTTCTTTCCACACACTTCAAGAACCAGTAAAAATTGTGTACATAAATAAGTAGTTGCTGTCATTACCAAAGCTTCCCTGACGTCTCTGATTTCCACGCAAAATCCAGTGAAATAAATGTGACTACCGTTGCCCTCCAGAGTCAGGTTAACTTTTGGGCAGGAGAACCATCAACAGACAGGCAGATCATCTATTTTGAGAGATGACTGGGGGATTTGACACCCCATTACAATATATATTGCCGCAGTGTGACTGTAAGGGCGACCTCCGGAGGTTGCGGTTAAGTCACACAACTGGCAGAGGGAAATCCGAAGTGTATTAGAGACAGTACATATTACAGGGAAATAACTAATCACCTGGCAGAGGAAAATCCAAAGAGAACAAGTCTAAGGATTCCTCTGCCATGGCATGGCGCATCAGTATGGGGGCGGGGGTGTGAGAACAACTGTACAACATCTCGGAGAAGTCTGACAACTGCAAAGGAGCATCCCAGAAATCTCCAGGATGGCCAGAAAAGGAAGTCCAGGGGGGTCCCGGAGATCTCCAGGATGGCCGGAAAAGGAAGTCCTCTGACAGTGACCAGTACAACTTAAATATGTATGAGCTTTAATGCCGAGCTGGCATCTGTCGGAAAAATGCTGATAACCAGGTCAGATGGAATTAGCTGTGATCAGCTTACTTTAGACAAGATCCAATTTTCATCCATGATTAGAAAAGCGTTGGCACATCCCACATATTTCGCATCGAGTGTGGCCATACAGTGTTAGAGGCTGAGGAGGACCATCCATTTTGAAGTTTACTCGTAACAATTTAAGAAATTAAGGACAGTGTCAACTTAAATTACACGTCTGATCAGGCCTTATTACGTCCAACAAAGCGTATTTTGTACCGGTACAAAACATGCTTTGTTGAAACGTTGAACACTTTCACATGGGTCACATGTCCAGCTTGTGATATAATAAGAAATTATGGCTGATGAGAGAAGAATATCAGCCCAATCTGACCTAATCAGGATTTGAGCCTGATAAGGCTGATGGAATTTTTCTGACATCCATGGCGCAGCATTGTATGTAGATTGTAAAAATCTGGTCCTTCCTAGAAGTGCGCGCGTACACGTTCTCATTTGTTCTCATTTCCAGCGGTAGCGTTATGCAACCTTTACTGCAGAAGCAGCACCATCCTGGCACCTAGGATCTGACATCATCAAGACGTGGTTACCTGCTCTGATGGTCAAGGGGCACACATAGCACTACGAATTGAGCTGCGGTGGAGAGATTGGCAAGTGGTTTGTTCTCAGTATTTTTCCATCAAATTCATCATGTGCCAGAAGAGTTTTCAACCTTCAACTTTTGTCTTCAAATCTTTGTGATTCAGGCTAGCTGGAGTGTTTGGCCCAGGGTGGCAGGACCACAGATTTGTCACGGTGTGCAAATGACTCTGCCTTATGAGACCACTACCTCTGCATCATCAAAACAAATTTGATCTTGACGTTAGGGTTGTGCTTTCCCATGCATTTTTAGGAGGTGGAGCAAGAAGGAGATGTTATGAAGGCGTATTGTTTTATTGCTAATGTGTACTATACTAACTTACTGATTAACATGTTTGTTTTATTTTCTGTAGGTTGCTGTCAATTCTCGAATGCTGTAAGCAGGACCTGAAGTTCATGCAGTGGCACTCAAGTGCGTTCTTCATAGTTTGGGTCCCAGCATCTAGCTGCTACATCAAACCTTCTATCTAGGACTTGTTTCAACTGTGCTGAGGCTGATAGATGCTGAGCATAGTCTCAACTGCTCGCCCGTGCTTGAAGTCAGGTGTCTTGCACATTTGTTTGCTACAAACTGGCATTTAGCCTCAGTCTGCTTTGCTGCCTGCATATGGGGTCAAGTTTAATGCATTGTGGTCTGTCAAACAACTCAAAAGCTGATTACAGCTAACACTTTTTTCTTAGCCAGGGGTGTGTCTATATTAATTCTTTGTCTCCTTTTGACCCCATAGTCATCAATCCCCAATACTTTTCTAATCCTGCAGGTTTGCCTCATTCACTGCACAATGTAGAGGATATTGATCGTTTTGATTGTTACTAGACATCACCATTCTGCATCAGAGCATCAAGCTTGCAAGGACGTTGAGTCAAGCTCCACCAATCAGTGCCGCTTTTGGCGCAAAAAATAGTCCAGGTCCAAATGTAGCTACAGACAATGAAATTGACACTTGGCTAGCAGGTGTGATCTTGACTGAATTCCACTCTCTCGGTACATGTTCAATGTTACCAAAGGCTCTGGGTGGTGTAGTAAACACCGACTTGCAAGTTTATGGATTAAGTATGACTGTACATTCAAACCATCCCTTGTTCTCTTCCGCTCACTGCATTGAACTCACAGCCAATGTCTGCATAGCTGACGTGTCAATCTTCCTTGTCTCCTTTGCCACTCATGTAAGCACTAAATCCAAGTAGTATCCTAAGTGTCTGTATTCAAGTCTGAGCTTTAACTTTTGTATGCTAGATTCCATACCAACACTCTCAAAATCCATGCACAGTGCATTTGTCATGAACCATCTGGCAAGGTAAGCTTAAGCTTAAGCTCTATAATTAGATTATTACTTTACATGCGCTGTTCAGTTTCTTCCAACGTGTTTGAAGGTTAGCTCATTGATGCAAGTGTATAACGTTACACTGTTTTACATCTCACACTTCTTCATCAAGTTAACACAGTCTTGTTTCTTTAATAAATATTTCTCCTCAAGCTTCATACAACGTAATACAGCAAGATAGTTTGAACGTGTTCTGACACATGGTTGCTGTGAGTTGATCCTACTCAATTGTGCGTATGTTCACTGGCAGCCTCAGCATGAGATCTTTTAAAAAGTCAACAGGATGAACTAGGATAACATCATTCTTCAGCCATGTCTAGCTCTCACAACCGCAACCCGTCAAGGAAGAATCAGCATGGTGTCAAAGGTCAGGCTTGACTTTATTTGATTCTACTTATGTTCATGAGATTCCATGTAGTCAAGAAGGATGATCCACAGCTTGTTGCTGCTCTAAAGGGATATCATGAAGAACTTATAGACTCTAATGAACAAATTTCTCAAAATCTTGCTTGTGATCATGGAATACATCTGAGGTAAGTCACCAATCTATTTAATGCTGGCTACATTCAGTTAACAAATAGCTATAATCAGCACCAGCTCTGTTAAGCGTGCTTAGAGTCACAATGGATTCGTGGGAGGTGCAACAAACCTCAGGAACAAAGGTCAACGGGATGCTGAGCAGCTCATTTTGAAACAACTTGATCTTGATTCGGGAAGTCATGCTGGACCTTGAACTATTTGTCATTGCATTGCAGCACATCAAGCCCAACATCTTCCTCGTGCATTTGTGCACAAAACCATGAAAATTCATAATGTGCTGAAGGTTTTGAGAAGCAGAACCCCTCAGCACAAAAAATTATTTGGTATTCAAAGGTCCCACTAGGAATTCATGAGCATTGGTCGTGTGATGGACATGACAAGCTCTATAAGATTGGCTTTTCTATTTATGGCTTTGTAGATGAAGCCACTGGACTTTGGTTATTTGCTGACATTGCTCCAAGCAACCGTCATAACTTGACTATTGGGTATTTGTTTCTCTGTTGTGTTGAACAATATGGAGGTAGGTCTTCACCTCTCTTCTATTACTAGGTTGCCAGGCTTATGGCTTTTCTTATCCAGGCATTCCTCTCCAACTTTGTACCAATTGTGGTTTGGAGACTACCCTTCTTTATGGTCTCCAGAATGCCTTGCAGTCAGTCTTATGTGGAGTCATTAGAATACAGCACATGCTAATCATGTTATGGCTAGCAAAATCTTCCACTCAGATATGGAAATAAATGAACTTCCTGCTCACATCTACCTCTGAAGTGTCCACAATATTGTTGTGTAACGTTTATGGGGACATTTGCAGCTTGATTGGGGAAAGAATGCAGTTGATGTATTTGAAAGAGGGAAATCTGAAGGATGGTATGATGAGAACAATGAGAATCAGCAGTAAGTCATGGGCTTGATGCATTATAGAAGATTAACTATTATTTTTCTTAAGAAGCTGTTTTGATGGCTCTGGGCCAAGCTCATACGGAAAATTCTCAAGCAATTTATGAAAGAAAGAAACAGTTTCAAGTCATGGAAAGACCCCAATAAGCC
>QLOM01004533.1:0-12441 GCA_003313785.1 Termitomyces sp. MG148 | reverse complement strand
ATTTTTGGGCATCATCACCGCTTTTTCGCCAGTCTTGCCGACTGTCTAGGTGCTATACGAGCACACTTCGACTACGTTACGTCGCCAAGTCCTTGCCGACTATTGGCACCCTAGCGCCTCGCAGGCGACACGGCTTAGATCGCTAAGCACCTTTCTTCCTTTACTAAATTTTCCTTAAAACAAACTAAGTCTCTGGGACCCTGCCCGGACTCCCTCTCAACTAGCGACCGCCCAATGCATTACCTTCCACAGTAGCTAGGTACCGTTTACCCTTGACAGTACTTAGCGACTTTTGGGCGTCATCAGCGCACGCCAATGAGATACATTCTTAGCGCCTGGAAAGCTTTAAAGAGGCCATAAAGTTCGAGTTTAGCCTGACTGTAGCGGGATTCTCTGTCGTTTAGCATAATGGACCCAAAGCGGTTGTAGCGCCTTTGTTTTCTGTTGTCGCTAAGGCATTGGCAGAGAAAGAAACCAACCGCAATGCAAGAGGTGTCCACCGCCAGGATAACTGAGTCTGGCGACTGATAATCAATAGGTACCAGGGGCTGTGCTTCCTGTAGCACCTTGACAAGGTCTCTTTGTGCGGCAACTTGTTCCGGTCCAAACTCAAATGGGGCGTTAGCACGTGTGAGTCGGTTAAGATGGTGGGCGCGGTGGGCAAAGTTCTTGATGAAGATGCGCAAGACGCCAACAGTCCCTAAGAAGGCACGTACCTCCGACAGGTCATGGCAGGTACCCCAGCGCTCCAGAAGCGCTAAGTGTGACTCATCGGGAACACGTCCGCTAGGCGTGCAGACATGTCCAAGGATCTTGAAGCGAGGGGCGCATAAGACAAGCTTGTGGCCAGAGAACGTACTGCCACAATACTTCATGCGCTGGAGAATGCAATTAAGAAGCTGGAAGAAGTCCCCTAGCGCTAGGCGAATGCCAGGGTTGTCGGGGTGAGTCGCTGGGAGGCCATCAATGAGTCGCCAGTCTTTGGGACCCTTAGCGCCAACGTCATCAATGAAGCTTTGTACGAATTTGGGTATTTCAGGTTGGAGAATAAAGTTGACGTCGTCGTGGAATATAGGGACTGAGTTTGTCCAACCCATCGGTAAGGTGACTAGGCGCAAGGCGCCAAAGGGAGTTTGAAAGGTGGTAAGGTCACGTGAGGAAGGGTGGATAAGGCGCTTGTTGTAGCTGACATAGAGGTCTAAGGTAGCGCCACAGATTCGACTGGCAAAGGATTCAGCGACATGGTCGGGAAAGGGGGGGACGCCAGAGTGTCGTATAGTGACCCTATTTAGCGGTTCTAGACTGTGAACAATACGGAGGTTACCATTTTTCTTGAGGACACAGAACCAGCGCGAGCGGTAAGCACTATTTGAAGGCTCATAGATGCCAGCCTTGATCTTGCTGCGTATGATCTGGCAAACCTTGGCTTCAAGTCCAGGCGGTATAGGTCGGTTATGTTCAGTCCAGGGTACGTGTGGGATAGTCAGTATGACAACCGGCGGGAAGAAGTCAGTACGGAAGCTACCCCTTTCAGAGTCCTCCCAGGCGAATGCTTGGTTCTGTTTGGACATAAGGTCGGTAAGCACCTCTAATTCTGATGAAGTGAGAAAACCAGTGTCATGGTTGCTAAGGAATTGCTTGCGTCGATCCTCGGTGAAGCGACCCGTCGGCTGGAAGGGCGGTGGATTGGGAGTTAAAGTCGGGAGATCGACAAGAGGGTCACCAAGAATACGTCGTTTGATTCTGAAGTCTTCGGATACCGTGGTGGCGACAGGCTTGATTTTAAGCGCTACAGGCTTGTACTTCTTTTTGACCTGAACACCTTTGCATTTATTAGTGTTAGCGACAGCAAAGGTGGAGGCGGTAGGTAAGGGAGGGGATGATTCCCTAACAGAGTCGCTAGGGCGTGTAAGTCCAAGAATAGCAGGGTGTAATGAATTAGGGAGAGTTTCAAGATACGTATTGGGGGAAGTGAAGCGGTCAAACTGGTCAGAAGCGGTAAGGTACAGGTAGGCAAGAGCAGAGTCGGGAAGGGGTTGTATGTTTTTGGGGTCCGTACTGGGATTAAGCGCATCAGCGCTAGTGTCAAGAGAGGGAGAAAGTACTTCGGAATCAAGATAAGCAGTTAAAACAATATTTACATGACCACTTTGGTGGTCATAATCTAGCGTAAGCGCTACATCTCCGTGATTGTCGCTAATCACCTCCTCGATGGCGGGTGAAAACACCTGGAATGGCCCGGGTGTTGTTCAGTGAAGGCAGGTGTCTTGGTGAGTTTTTCTTTTTGGCGACCTCTGGGGAAAGTCGGTACCGTGCGGCGGACGCCAGAGTTGGGGTTGCTAATCGTGAGAGTGGTTTCGTCGTCTGAAAGGGTCCTGACTATGGAGCGCGCTAAAACGTCAAAGGGGCGGCCAAGTAAGATGTCGTATGCGGGAGAACGTAGGATGTGGATTTGCAAGTAGAAGGTGAGATCGCCAATAGTGCACGGCACATTCTTGGCGAGTCCAAGTGACCTGTCTACAGTGCCGTTAGCGCTTTGCATGTTTAAAACAATACCTGGATCATAGATCAGGCCCAGATTGTTGGCGACTTCGGCTGACATAGAAATTATTTAAGACCCGCTATCCACAATAGCTTCAATTTCCTGGCGACTGTCAACGGTGAGCATAATCGAGCAAATGGCTTGTGAGTCTTGTGCGACGGTGAGGATTGCAGGGTCTTCTCCTGGCGCTAGCGACTTGATATAGGATTCCACAGGGTCCACAGAGGTGGCGTTAGCAAGTTGTTGTGCGAAGTTGGTGTCATTAAGCGTGGGATCAGTAGTGACAGAAAATCCAGGTAGTGCGTTGTCAATGTCGCTAACGTCTTGTACTGTTGCCTGAAGAGTGCGCTTGGGGGTTACTGCTGTTTTGACCTGATTTCTTATGTCTGGCGCTATGCTGCAAAGTTCTTCTACCGACAGAGTGACGGGCGTTGATAGGGACAGCCCGGCACTGAGGGCGGAAAGAGCAAAAGTATCCCAAATGAGGCCGCCGCCCTTCAGCGGGACCGACAGGACCCAAAGACGGGATAGGTTGGGAACGGACCGAAAAACGGTACGGAACGAACCCGGCGGTACCCACCACGGAACCCCAGAAAGGAACAGAGGAATGGAATGACGGAAGAATGGGGACGGAAAGCGGACAGCGGAGAAGGAAAGCAGGATCCGCTAAGAGACAACGGAGGTACCTTAGTCGGACGGGATACTATAAAACTGTACAATATGTTCGGAATAAATCATCTCTTTCACCTCGAGACATAGTCCAGCGTCCACGATACAGAGTTCAAAAGACATTCCGAACGAGTCCGTTGCGTCCTGCGTATCCTATAGCGTTTCCGTCACCGATTCCGACAGCGTCCTCTCTCTTACCGCGCTTCTACCGACCCGTCGTCTACCGAGAAAACATAACATTCCGATAAACCGCTAGAGGTTTCCGCCAAAAGGTTTCCGTCCTACCGACAGCTACTTCCGTTGCACGCTCAGACGGTCGACAAAGAGCAATCAGGTGGTTATCCTCGAAAGATTCTTCGCTGACTATCAGTCACCCCTATAGCACGCTAATAATATCCGACTTAACCAAAGTCAACATTTTGCTTATAGGAAGTTTGTGACGTTATCAGCGTTTTCATGATGCAGCTGAAGACGTGGTTGGATTTTTCTATGTCATATATGGGCGCAATGGGTCTATACCCTCCTTCTGGTCGCTTATCAGGGGCGGCAAAGTTCCGTTGGGCGGGCGCGGTATAGCGTGCAGGTAAACCCGCGTAAGGGTGTAGAGGCGGTAAGGGAGAATTGTTAGCGTCTGGTGCAAGGTTAGCGGGTTTAGCGACGGCGGCAGGGTTTGCGGGCAGCTGGGTGGTTACGGCGGGTGCAGCGGTAGGCGCTGTAGTGCCATCAGGGTCGGCAGTGACAGGCGCTAGAGGTCGGTATCCTTTAAGGGGTTGTTTTGGTTGCTTAATTTCCACACCGTCAAAGACCTGGTTTTTCAGCATTGCCAATTCCTTTTCTAAGCTTTCAATACGTGCGTCTTTAGTGAAATGGCCCGAGTCGCTAAACGTGTCCAAATGCATAACTTCAAGTACCATCTGTTGTTGCATAGCTTGTTCCACGTCGGGGTTAGCGTTGCCGGTAAGGGTGCCAGTCGCTAAGTTGCCAGGGTTTCTACGATGCCATTCATCCACGCGCTCTTGGTAGGACTTGAGCTCTGGGTAATTGGGAATGATGGCGCCTGAGGGAAGTACCACTTTACCGTCGGCAGCTCGGCGAATGCGTCCTTGGCAAATGTAGTTTTCTAACGTGGGACAGCGACCCCTTGTCATAGTGTGGCCGACTTCACCACAGAAATGGCAAAGGTTGTTAACAGGGGCGGGATTACGAGAGGCGGTAAGACTAGTGGTGATCATGGTTTCGATGCGGGTCATGGCGCTAGCGACTGCGGCAGCGATGGCGGTGTCCAAATCTTCTTTCTTCACGTAGCGATCGGCTGGCGGTGGGGTCGGTAAGGGAGCAATGGCAGCGGCAGGGACAGGCAGTACACCAGGGACGGCAACAGGATGAGGGGTGCTTACGCCAGTGTCCGTGCCTTTCAGAATCCACTTACCAGCTTCAAAGACGTCGTCCACGTTATAGGGCTCCTCCGGGTGGTGGTTAGGCTGCGTGATTTCCAATCGCCTAGCGATCCTAGCCCATAGCGACGTTGGGATACCTTGCTGGAATAAGCAACGTTCCTCATTCCCGTAGAGCTTGCCGTTCTGTAAAAGCCACCTGGCGACTCTCTGGAAGTCGCGGTAATAAGTCAAGAGGGCGCCAAGGGTGTATATGCCGTTGTCAAAAGTGTCCTGTACTAGTTTCTGAAGTTCGCTGACTGTATAACATGTAGAGGCTTCAGCGCCCGGATAGAGCCTAATCACGGCAGTTTTCCAGTCCTCGTAAGTTGCTGCTGGTGGGGGGTTGTCGCCAAGAGCGGCCGCAGGGGCGCTAAATTCCCTGAGACCAGTCCATGTTTCCGCCATGTCGTATGACACATAACGTGCCGCGTATTCCTTCATTTGGGTGTGGTCGGTAATGCTGCAGTCGCGAAAGAGGTATTCGAGTTCCTTAAAGTATTGCGTGAGTTCCCAGGGTTTTGTCTCATCCCATTTGGGGGCGGAGAAGTGGTTTCAAGGCGGCATGCGCTGAGCGACAGCTGCCTCCATAGTGCGAGTCGGTAACGGTGTTGTCGGTAGCGAAGTAGTCGGTAAGCGAAGTGGTGAAGCTGGAAGTGAGGGAGTGGGGGTTCTGAATAGTTGTGACAGTGGGGTGATAGGACTAGGCGGTGATCCCTGAGCTAAGTCGGCAAGAGGAGTCTGAGTGCCAGGTGCGCTAGCGTCAAAGTCTAGTTGGCGGGGGAAAAGGTCTGGGATGTCGTCGACGGTAAGCTCAGTTGTGTAATCGTCAAGTTCTTGCGCTAAGGTGCAACGTGGTAAGGCTCCAGGTAACTGGGGAGTAGAAGGCGAAATGTGGAAAGGGATAGTGGCGCCTGCCGACTAAACTAGAAGGCGGCGCTGGCGTTGCAAACGAGTTTCTGGCAGAATTCTGCCCTAAAGTCCCTCGCGGTGGGCTCCAATTTGATGACGCCCAAAAGTCGCTAAGTACTGTCAAGGGTAAACGGTACCTAGCTACTGTGAAAGGTAATGCGTTGGGCGGTCACTAGTTGTAAGGGAGTCCGGGCAGGGTCCCAGAGACTTAGTTTGTTAAGGAAAATTTAGTAATTGGAAGAAAGGTGCTTAGTGATCTAAGCCATGTAGCCTGCGAGGCGCTAGGGTGCCAATAGTCGGCAAGGACTTGGCAACGTAATGTAGTCGAAGTGTGCTCGTATAGCACCTAGACAGTCGGCAAGACTGGCGAAGAAGCGGCAAGCTTAGCGTAGTCGGTAAAAACAATAAGTCCCCTTGGCGACTTTGAGGAACTTAGTGCGCGCAAGTTGTGATCTGAACTGTGGGGATGGAATTCGATGCTCCTAAGACAAAATATGTACAGTATTTATAGGCGCTAAGTCGCCGTGTTAATTAAACTATAAGTCGCTAAGTAACAAAATGGGGAATGGATTATGACAAGCAGAATAGAATGTGAAATAGCTAACCCATGGCGTCTATCAGTCGGCAAGCGCTAAGTCACCAAGTGAGCACTGAAAGCAGTCAAATAAACGGTGACTATCCTGGGGTCTGAAACAATCAAGGGGGCTGGCGTCGCCAAAGTCGCTAAGCGTCGGTAAAGGTAAGCGTCGCTAACCACTAGGCACCGGGGCTGAAGAAGTGGCGACCTGCTGATAGCCATCAGTAAGTCGTTAAATGCGTAATCTTATAAGGCGCCGGCTATCTTTGATCAGTGACCTGTTATTGAGCCTGAGGTCATGTGTGTGGTCCATGCATTAACAGTCAGGTGAGCAAGTCCCGTGGTCTGGCAGTCCCGTGCACTAAACATCCCGTGGTCGCCTAGTCATGTGTAGTTCGCGTTGCGCCTGTTCACCTGAGTGAGCCGCCAAACTGCTATCAACAAAAGTCGCTAATTATAGCTTTGTTGCGCTGAGCCCAGCCCGGGTCTTATCACCGTTCTAGTTGCTTGTATCGCCGTTGCAGATCAATAGCCTGTCGCACTACCAAGTCTGTTGCCGACAAAATCGTGTTTGGCGGTGGTTGTAGGTAAGTAGCTTCTATGATGTCGGCCGGCAGTAGCGGATGTATCCCCGTGGTGGCGTAGTACGGCGAACATCCCATCCTCCGACGCACCATTACCCGTTCCAACCAAAACACGGAATACACGGCCTTGCTCCACCGACTTTCGTCCCCGTCTACGGTCTTGAAGAGTGCTTGTCTTACGTCAAAGTGTGGTCTTTCCACTATCCCGTTGGCCTGTTTATTGTAACTCGATATCCAAATATGGTGTAGGTTATACTTTTTCGCCAAATGTGCGACGGCCTTGATAATGGGCGCCCCGTTGTCGGTTACTATTTCGTGCAGTGTTCCCCACCGGCATATGATGTCCTCAATTATCCAGTTATCGACTGCCTCCGCGTTCTCTTTTGCCATCATCTGAAATTCGGGCCAATGTGTCAGAGAACATCGTCCTTGGATGATATACTTGAAGCGGCGCGACTTGGGCATGACCATGGTGTCTATATATATTTTTCCGAAGAGGGGTGCTGGAGTCGCTACGATCGGCGGAATCGATAACTTGGTAGTTTGCTGTACCTGACAGATGTGACACGTCCGCACATACCAAACAATATCCGCCCGCACTTGTGGCCACCAGAATCGTTCCAATAGAGCCGCCCTGGTCGCATACATCCCTCTGTGGCCTAGGTCGTCGTGCATTGCTTGCAGTATTCTGATCCTTTTGGCAGGTTCGATAACTAGCTTATGTGCTCCAGCGTCATCCCGTCTCCAGAGTCTGCTTCCGCTGACGAAGAAATTTGTGGCGTACCAGATGAACCGCCAGTATTCCTCATCTCCCATGTCGCTGGGTCGAACCAAATCCCCTATCCATTTCCTTATCCTTTCTATGCGGTGGTCTTCCGCTTGAGCCTTTGCGCTTCTAGGTACGGAGTTATATACCAAATGGGTATTGTCATCGCATAGCTCCCGTGGCTCCTCCGCCAAGCGAACTTCCGGTCTCTCGGTCGCGTCGCCTTTGTCCGTAAGTCCATAGATCGCTACCACTTGTCTCCGGACATTTGAATTGCACCCGACTAAGGGTGGTAGGCAGTGTCCGAGTGGTGACGCTTCCCTTAGTACCCAAGTCGGTGGTTGTAAGATATGTAAGAAACCGTGCATCCGATCTATCCAGTCGTCGAAGACCTCATTGTTGCCCTCGTCTGGTTCTGGGTCGCCCGGCTGTCGCGGTCGGCGGAACAGCCCATCCGGCCCATGGAATTCGCTTTTTACATGAACCAGGTCGAAGTGAAACAGTAAAATCGCCACGATCCAACGGTTCATACTTGCCGACGGCTGAATATCCAGATGAGATAACATACCCTTGATGTATCGTGCATCTACCTCAACGATGAGGTTCCTTACGCCAATCAAATACATCCGCATATTTTGCAAAGCCCGAAATAGACCATAAAGCTCCAATTTCGGCTGGCTGTACCTTGATTCCCAGTCGTTAAGCGTTATGGACCCAAAGCGATTATATCTCCGTTGCTTCCGATTTGCTGCTGTGCACTGGCAAAGGAAGAATCCCACGGCAATGTAGGAGGTATCCACCGCTAAGATGACCAGATCTGCCGAGACGTAGTCTATTGGTACGAGGGGATTTGCAGTTTTAAGTGCTGCCACTAAATCCCGTTGTGCCACGACTTGTAAGTCCCCAAATTCGAACGGTACGTCTTTACGCATCAGTTTGACAATGTGGTGTGCTCGGTGTGCAAAGTTTTTTACGAATATCCGTAAGACCCCTATGGACCCTAGGAACGCGCGCACCTCAGATATGTCTCCACAGGGTCCCCACCGTTCCAACAGCCCTAGTCGGCTTTCTTCCGGAATCCGTCCTTGCGGCGTGCATACGTGCCCTAAAATCTTGACTTGTTCCGTGCAAAGTACCAGTTTGTGTCCCGAGAATGTACTTTCGCAGTACTTCATCCGCTGTAGTACCCGGTTTAGGACCTCGAAGAATTCCCAAAGTGCCAGTCTTATGTTCGGGTTCCGGGGATGTGTGGCGGGTTCTCCGTTAATTAGTTTCCAATCCTTTGGGCCCTTAACGCCGACGTTGTCAATAAATACTAGCACAAATAAGGGGATCTCCGGTTGCAGGATAAAGACCACGTCGTCATGGAAGATCAGTACCAAGTTAGTCCATCCCATCGGTAAGGTCACCAACCTCAACACCCCGAAAGGGGTCTGGAAAGTTGTAAGATCGCGCGAGATTGGAGATATTAAACGCTCGTCGTATCCAACATATAGGTCAAGTGTGGCACCACAGATTCTTCCCGTGAACGACTTGGCTACATGATCCGGGTACGGTGGGACGCCCGAGTGCCGAATAGTTACCCAATTAAGGGGTTCCAAGCTGTGTACAATCCATAGCTTACTATTCTTTTTGAGGACGCAGAACCAACGTGATCGGTAGGAAGAATTTGACGGTTCATAGACGCCCGCTTTGATTTTTGTGCGTATTATCTCCATAATTTCCCCTTCTAAGCCTGGCGGTATCGGGATGTTCTTTTCGTTCCAGGGTACATGTGGTATGGTCGGAATGACAATCGGAGGGAACATTGCCGGGTTAAAACTCCCCCGCTTGGTATCTTCCCATGCGAACGCCCGATTCTGTTTTGCCACAAGGTCGGTGAGTACCCTTAGTTCGGCTTTTGATAGGAAACCAGTGTCGTGATCTTTTATGAACTGTTCCAGCCGCTCTGCCGTAAACCGCCCTGTAGGAACCGTCGGCGGTGGGTTCGGATTTAGGGCGGGTATTGATGCTAGCGGGTCTCCGATAATATTCCTTTTGATGCGGTAGTCCTCTGCCACGTGTCCCGGTACCGGTTTCACCTTTAAGGCTACAGGTTTGTACTTTTTCTTGGTCTGTACGCCCTTGCATTTTGCTATTCCGGCAAACATCCCTAGTGGGTTGTCAGCCCTAGTTTTGGTCGGAACTTCTGTTCGGCGAGTCTGACGATCATTGTTACAGTTGGTAGATTTTTGTTTTGCGTGCCCTAGAAGGTAACTGTCAGTGAGTAGTATTGAATCGTCGGGTGCGATGTGTTTGAACAGTTCAGACGCGGTGATATAAAGGTAGGCCAACGTGGCCTCATATGCTCCTTGGGAGCTGTCTTTTATAAGTTGCTTGGTAGGTACATGCTTAGGATCGGAAGAGGATAAGCTGTTCGTAAAGACCGTTCCTGGAACGGCCTCGTCAATTAGTGCGTATGAAATAATTTCTGCGGTATTGTCCTTGTAGTTGTATTCCAGCGTCAGCGCGACATCTCCGTGATCACCGCCAATCACTTCCTCGATGCCGTCCAAAAACACTTGTGACCTTTGGTATCCGCTGGAACGTAGTGTTGGGTGGGCCGTCTCTTATCCGGGGGACTCCCGCGAGGATAAGTAGGTATCGTTCGTATGGCCCCCATGTTTGGGTCGGTTATGGTGATCGACGTATTTTCCGCGCTATGTGTTTTGACTGCACTTCTGGTGAGGACATCGAAGGGTTTCCCTAAGAGTACGTCGTACGCCGGTTGACGGATGACGTGTATCTGTAAGAAAAGGGTTATATCGTCGAATACGCACGGCACATTAGTTGCTAATCCCAGGGATGCGTCGATGGCTCCATTGGCGCTTTGCATATGCAATATGATCGACGAATCGTAGGAGATCCCGATCCGATTTGCCACATCTTCCAACATGGAAATTATCTGGGACCCACTATCCACGATACACTCCACTTCCGCTTTCTGTCCTATGAGCGCGGTTATGGACCTAAGCGAGTCGGTATCTCGGGCTACGCAGAACTTCTCCGGAACGGTGCCTAGCGGTAAGGATTTGAGGTAGTTTAATACCGGGTCTGACGATGTTTGCGAGGCGTAGTTGATGGCGGTCAGATCGTTGGTGTTAGAGAGAATACGTAAAGATTTTCCGCCACTATCCACTACCTCGACCGAAGAGGTTTGTGCTTCCTCTACCCCATTGTCCGTAACTTCTTCTATCTGGGCTATATTCGTTGCCAAGATGCGTTTCGGTGTAACCGCTGCCCTAGCCAAATTGCGTACGTCCGGTGCAATGCTCAGGACTTCCCCGACTGTCATCGTGACGTGAGCCTCCATCAACCGTCCGAAGACCGCTTTGGTGTGTTCTACCGATTGTATCGGTACCTCCGTTCGGTAGGCCCCGTCGTTTCGTTTGTCCGGCTTGCCCATCATCCTGTCTGCAGGCGGAACATATCGCCGCGGGATGCCAGAGAACGGGTGTAGCGGTGCTTCTGGATCCGGCACCTCGGTGACTGTAGGCCTGTTGACGGGTTGGTTAGTCCCTTTGGTCGGCGTGGTTTGCTTGACTGGAGCAGCCTCGGGAGTGACCATTGGCCGGTAGTCGGTTAACGGATGCTTCGCTTTGGGGATCTGGACCCCGTCCATTACCTAGTGGTTACGGTTTCCTGCCTCCCGTAATTCTAATACTTCCAGTTGCTCTTTGAGGGCTGCAATCTGCTGCCCTATGTCTGTAGTGACGTTTGCAAAAGTAGCCGAGGGCGCTGGTACCTGTGTTTTTGCTGGAGAAATTTCAAACACCAGCTGCTGGATGTTGGTCTGAACGGGATCCGGGTTTGCGTTGGCCGAGAGAGTTCCCGTGGCTATGTTGCCCGGGTTGCGGTGGTGGTACTCGTCGACCCTGTCTTTGTAAAGGGGTTTACTGGGGTCGTAGGGAATGAAACCGCCTGACGGAAGAACTACCTTTCCTTCTGCATTTCGTCGGCATCGCCCCCGCAGGATGTAGTCTTCGAGAACGTTACATCTGCCCCTGACCATGGTATGCCCGATTTCTCCACAAAAATGGCAGCCATCTCCTAGCGGCGGACGGCTATTCTGTCGGTTGTTCGCTATCCCTCCTCCGCTTGGGGCCACCACTTTTTCTAGGGCTGCCGCCACGGCTAATTTTACGATATCGCCAAGATCTTCTTTTTTAATATATCCGTTGTCTGTTGCAGGCGTATTTGCGGTGCTGTGCGTTGCTTGCGTTCCTGGTGCCGGCAATACCCCTCTGGTGTAGCCTGTTGGCGGGGCGGGGGTTGGCGTGGAACTGGTATCGGTGCCGTGCAATATCCATACGCCGGCCTCATATACCCGACTAACCTCGTGAAGCTCGTCAGGGTGGTGGTTGGGAGCTAAGATCTCCAACCGTCTCGCTATTTTCGTCCATAGTGACGTCGGGAATCCCTGCTGGAAGTACTGCTTTTCCTCGTTCGCGGAGATTTTGTCGTGACTCTTTAGCCATTGCACAATTTGTTGGAACGTTCGGTAATAGTCCGAGAGCTGGCCCAACGTAGTTAAGCCCGTACAGAACGTGCCCGTTACATGCCTTTCCAGGTCGCTCACCGCCCATTTGGCTTGCTCCTCTGCTCCGGGATATAATTTCACAATTGCGGCTTTTCACTCCGCATAGGTGTACAGGCGGTTTGGTTCGCCGGTATTACCTTCAAACTGCGGAATACATGTCCATAGTTCCGCCGTGGCATACGACACATATCGTGCCGCATATTCCTTCTTATGGCGCTCGTCCGTGACCTGGCAATTGCAAAACAAGTACTCTAATTCGCGGAAGTAGTGAGGCAGCTCCCTTGGCTTGTTTTCATTCCATTTCGGGGCTGTTCCGCTGATGACGCCCAAAAGTCGCTAAGTACTGTCAAGGGTAAACGGTACCTAGCTACTGTGGAAG
>QLOM01004531.1:0-33179 GCA_003313785.1 Termitomyces sp. MG148 | reverse complement strand
ACAAATCGCGGACTCTTTGAACCTCTGGTGATGTTCTTTGGCCTCACTAATAGCCCGGCCACCTTCTAGACCATGATGAACAACATTTTCCAAGACCTCATAGCGAAAGGTGTTGTGTGTGTATATTTTGATGATATCCTCATCTATACCAAGACTTTAGAGGAGCATCGTCGGATTACACGCATTGTGCTGGAGTGTTTCCGCCAACACCAGCTCTATCTCAAGCCAGAGAAGTGTGAATTTGAGCAGACCAAGGTTGAATACCTTGGACTGATTATTTCTCATGGAATGGCTGAGATGGACCCAGTCAAAGTGGCTGGTGTGACAGAGTGGCCAGAGCCCAAGAACAAGAAGGAGGTTCAGGCCTTCCTGGGCTTCACCAACTTCTACCGGAGGTTCATTCAGGACTTCTCACACCATGCCCAGCCCCTCTTTGATATCACCACTAAGGACACTCCTTGGCACTGGGATGTGGCACAGCAGACTGCCTTTGATGCCCTCAAACAGGCGGTCACTTCAAAGCCTGTCCTCCTATTCCCAGATGATGACTCTCCCTTCCAGGTGGAAGCCGATAGCTCAGATTTTGCTACTGGAGCCATCCTCTCTCAGCAGTCAAAGGAGGATGGTAAGTGGCATCCTGTGGCTTTCTACTCCAAGAGTCTCAATGCCGTGGAGCGCAATTATGAGATCCATGACAAGGAGATGTTGGCTATTATTCAGTCATTTGAGGAGTGGCGACATTTCCTTGAGGGTGCCAGGCATAAGTTTGAGGTGTGGACTGATCACAAGAACTTAGAGTACTTTCGGACGGCCAAGAAACTTAACCGCCGACAGGCTTGATGGTCCTTGTATCTGGCCAACTTTGACTTTTCATTGCACCACAAACCTGGGTGAAGCATGGGCAAGCCGGATGCACTTTCTAGGTGAGCTGATCATGGCTCAGGAGCTAGCGACAATGACAATATTGTACTCCTGAAGCTTAAGCTCTTTGCCATCTGCGCTCTAGAGGGTGTAGTTGGCCAGGGAGAAGAAGTAGGCATCCTTCGAGACATCCGTCGAGGTAACCGGGAGGGCGCTCAAGAAGATCTGGTAGCCAAGGCTGCTCTGGCCTTGCATGCTCGAGAGAGAACTGGAGTAAAGTCAGTCCACACTGATGAGTGGTCTTGGGAGAACGGTCTTCTCACTTTCCGGGAACGCATTTATGTTCCCAACCTACCTGACCTCCGGAGGTGGATTGTTGAGCAGCATCATGATTCTCGGATTGCAGGCCATTCCGGCAGATGGAAGACACTGGAGCTGGTCTCTCGGAATTACTGGTGGCCTCAGATGTCACGGTATATTGGCTCTTACACCTTCACCTGTGATCTCTGTCTGCGAACTAAACCTCGTCGTCAGCCTTCTATGGGGCAACTTCATCCCTTACCTATCCCAGCTGAGCGTTGGAGTGTGGCCTCAGTAGACTTCATTGTCGAGTTACCAGATGCTCACGGATATGATGCAATCATGGTGGTAGTAGATCTCTGTGGCAAGCGGGCCCACTTCATCCCAACACACACCACCTGCTCTGCCATGGGCGCCGCTAACCTGTATCGGAAGCATGTCTGGAAACTCCATGGATTGTCAGATGCCTATGTTTCAGACCGTAGACTTCAGTTTGTGGCAGAGTTTACCAGAGAACTGTATCGCCTCCTCCAGGTCAAACTCCACACCTCCACTGCCTACCATCCTCAGTCTGATGGCCAGACCGAGCGTGTCAACCAAGAGCTAGAACAGTATCTTCGGCTCTTCTGCAATAAATGACAGGATGACTGGGATGACCTATTACCAAAAACAGAGTTCCAATACAACAATCATGTACATGCTGCTATCCAGATGTCTCCTTTCCTTCTGGACACTGGTCGACACTCTCGGATGGGTTTTGAGCCTCGTGGACGACCTTCAGAGAATGAAGCTGTTAATGAGTTCCTAGATCGGATAAAGGCTGCCCAAGAGGAAGCCAAGACAGCCTTAGCTAAGGCAAAGGACGATATGGCCCGCTATTATGATCGTGGATGAACTCCAGCCCCCAAGTACAAGCCTGGAGATCGAGTCTATCTAGATGCCTCTGACATTGCTACCACCTGACCTTCTCAGAAGCTCTCTCATCGCCGTCTAGGACCCTTCCCTATAGTAAGGCAGGTAGGCCCTCTAGCCTATCAACTCAAGCTGCCTAGTGGAATGAGCCGGCTCCATCCAGTCTTCAATGTGGTGAAGCTTTCTCCTGCACCAGATGATCCAATTCCAGGTCGTCGTCTACAGCCGCCACCACCTCCAGTTCTTGTAGACAACAGGGAAGAGTATGAAGTGGAACGGATCCTAGACAGTCGACTCTTCAGAAACAAGCTTCAGTTCAAGGTCAAGTGGAAGGGCTATGGAATTGAGAACATCTCTTGGGAACCACAAGAAAATGTCCATGCTCCTGCCTTAGTCCAGGAATTCTACCAACAGCACCCTAATGCTCCTCAGGCAATTAGAGGCATCTACTCTCTTTCCAAGGTTGACCAGACTGTCCAAAATTACTTCTACCCAGCGCATTGAGACACCGCACTCTAGAGGGGGGGTGATGTCAGGGGACTCCTCATCTCTCTCCTTTTCTTGTTCTTTATTTCCTTTTCTTATCCTTCTTTTCCTTTCTTGTCTATCTTTTTACCTTTAGTATAGTTCTCCCTTACCTTCTTTTACTGGTTCTGTCTGCTCTAGCTTACCTAATAAGCTGCATGTGACCCAGTAAATACCGAGTCACATGCCAAAGCTGCATGTGACCTGGTAAATACTGAGTCACATGCCAAAGCTGCATGTGATCCGGTAAATACCAAGTCACATGCCAAAGCTGCATGTGATCTGGTAACTACCGAGTCACATGCCATTGATACAGCGGCTCGCCGTTGCAGAACACTGAAACCAGTAATATTATACGGTATAAGACAAAAATATACATAATATGTCTAAAAACAAGGCTGAAAACCGTAAGCCAGACATACTAGACAGCCAAAACCTGTAGGCTGGACATACCGTAGTGTTCCCCGCCTCCCGACGAGTCTGAAACTGGTCAAATGAAGTCAAACGGTGCATAATTCGTCGAGTTATAGATAAACCTTCGAGTAGTGATGGATTGGTGATAGCCGAGGGCTTCCATCAATCAATCATTGATGATCCAGAGTAAGATCTTGATGGGAATGATAAGCGAGCTGTGGCTGTGCCAAAAGACGCTGATTCAATCACGGAGAGATCTGCAATCAAAGATAAAGCTGAAAATAGCACGGCACTCGGTGGCCATCAAAATAGATTAGATTAATAGCTATCTAATCTTGGATCAGGATCCAAATACCAAAATCAGTCTAAATTAAGGATTGATGCAATCAATCAAAGATCCCAGATCATGATCTGTGATCAGCGCATCAATTTCATCAAACCTTTGTAACTTTCCTTCCCAGAGCCCTACAGCACTCAATTATAGTGCTATCCCGTCCCCCTGGGTACCTCCGGACTCCCCGGAACCACGCGGATACAACGGAAGGACCCTTAGCAGGTCCCGGATGATGGAAACGCGGAAATCGGAGGCCAGAAATAGCCTGAAACTGGCTGCCGGAGCAAAAACTTCAATTCAGTAAATTTTATTGAATTGACCCCCGGATGGCTCAAACTTTAGCCTATACCCGGACCAATAGGAGGTCTGTGGACACGCCAATCATGCGTGGTCCGTGCGCAGGGAAAGGGGTATAAATAGGACAAGAAAAAGGGGGACTCAGCTAAGGAAAACCTGTGCAGCTCGGGGTCCCCAGGGAGTGGACTACTTAGGCTAATCAGTAAAGTACTTCAGACCAGCTTTAATAAAGCTTATTGCCTACATTTGTGTGAATTAAGTTCGCTCAAGTTAAAGCTTGAACTTTGTTAATCTAGTGAATAAACCATTTGTGTGGCTCGGGGTCCCCAGGGAGTGTGACTACTTAGGCCTATCATTTAGTTGACTTTACTAGGGTCGCTTTTTGGTATCTTTTTAGAGACCATTTATATTGTGGACTACTTCGGTTCATTATAATAATAAACTAAAACTACAAAAACCATTACAACTTCATTACAAGTGTTAGTTTCTGTGTCATAGCCCCACGAAACTCGCAAAAGTAAAGTTTAGTTGTCTACACTGATTAGAGTCCCTCTGATTAGTTCAACAAACCCTACATTTTGCATCACCATGTCCGAGTTTTTCACTATTTAGGTTAAGGTTAGCCACCTTGTTGATCTGTATAGTTGTTTCCCACGCTTCTGAAGCCTCAGAAGCGTCAGTCCTGGCATAGAGAATTCTTAGACTTGTTCTCTTTGGATTTCCCTCTGCCAGGTGAGTAGTTATTGTTGTATTACCTATATACACTTTGGATTTCCCTCTGCCAGCTGTGTAACTGAGCCATAGCCTCCAGAGGTTGCCCTTACAGCTTCCATATCATGACGATTGACAAAGTCAAGGTAGGAATTCAATGCTGACCCATAGGATAAGTATGTGCTCAAGTCGATTGATGTGCTCAATGCAAGTGATCGTTCTCTAACAAGTCACTCATGTGACCAGGCAGGGCATCTAGGCTGCCTGGCCTTTACAGGGGACAGGATCATTTTTTTGCAGCCAGCATCAATCGAGGGGGTTTAAAAGGCTCAATACTTAGAGAAGGGAACAAGTGCCTTGCTTCATGAAACTTTTGCCGTGAGATGAGATCTGCTACTTTGTTCAGTTCACTGGGGATAAACCTGACCTTCAGTCTGTGGTCTCCTGCCAGTAAGATGTCAACTGCATGGCGTAGGTCGTAAGTTGGTAGGGCATGTAGGGAGTTGAAGATGTTAACTGTGTTGGAATTGTCAAAATCATTATTTTCAATGGGTAACCATTTTCTGTTGCTGCGTGCTCGAGTGCAGCGGTTACGGTCAAGGCCTCTAAGTAGAAGACCCAGTCATTTGGGACGTCTGCTGGCAGTTCTGAGAAAAAACCTCTACATGTATCTGGAAGCAGAACCCCAGGCCTAAGGGACACGTGTCAGCTTAAAGTATAATGTCTGCATCTACTTTGTTCCATGCATGGGACTCAAGTAGTTGAGATGTCTCAATATGCGCAGTGCCCCAGAGAAGGTCAGATCTGATCATAGTGTTTGACCAGATTTGGGCATGAGGGTAGTTGCCGACTGCGTTGATCTTAGCATAGATGTTGGAGAGGCATGGTGCTAGGAGGGGGAAAACGTTCAGACCCCAGTTCACCCATCCTACTAACCGCTGCCAGGCTCGCTTAGTAAAGTACTTGGACTTTCCATTTGGTGACTCAGCAAAATGGCGCATTTCCGCTACCAGATCCCGTTTTGCATTCTCTGGGAGGGTCATTGTCATTGCATTTGGGTCAACAAGAATCCCAATGATGGTCAAGGGGGAGCCAAAGATTTGTTTCTTTTTCTTATGGGGAATCCCAAGTTCATCCCACAGTTGAAGTATTTTGACCTGGTTAGTGGGCATTAAGCAATTGTAGGGTTCATACCTTGTGAGGTCTGCTTCATCATTGACTCCAAATGAGTCGTCATTGAAGACAAAAGGTGATTGCACCTCTCGGACGTGCTCCGCAATCCACGTAACAAGACTGTTGACTGACCCTCAGCAATTTAGAGAGGCCCTCCCTCCAAAACAATTACACCAGTCAACATGTTGTTCTCCATCAATTGTTATTATTTGTTTGAGCTGCCAAAGTTTGTGCATCGGTATGAGTCGGTATGCTTCTGCCACGTCCAACTTCCAGAGTATGAGTGGTCGGTCTGAGTATTCTCATATGCGTAGCAACAAGTCACCCAGATTGCTCATGTTGTCAAGAGGGAACCCTGCAATTTTCTCATGGGGAATCATGGAGTTGAGTGAGTAGTGACCTGCTGTGAGGTCAGTTACTAACCTGAAGTTGTCTGAATGGGGCTTGGGCATGGCATATATGGGTGAACTTGTCATGGATGGCATCAAGTCCTTGCCAAAGAATTTAGAGAATTGGCCCTTAGAGATCTCAATATCCCTCTGCGTTCGCAGGAAGTCTGCCTCTGCAGGATTTCCTGGGGTTCCTGAGGACATGTTGCAGATTGAAGGGTAGACATTGGGTTGTGTATCAGCATATGGCCAGAAACCACTCCAGAGATCTCAAAGTACTGAGTCTACAAAAGGTCGGTTTGGGTGATCAACAAGTAAGCGTTCAAATTGATCAACGTTTATAGGCGTGACAATTTTGAATAGATCTGGGCGTTGTTGAAGTGTTGTGAGTGATCTGGGGTTGGTAGTCTCTGCTGTGGGAGGTAAGGGGAGTGGCTTAGCAGTCTCTGACCAAACAGCTGTTGTGGTCGGTGGTTGCATTGCTCTGTCATAGTAATTGAAACTGAGGTACTTGGGCTTGTCATCTGTGATTGCTTCAAACTTTACTAACTTCTGAGCATTCATGCTTAGAGTGTGTGCCTCTGCATGCCTTACAAGCATGCTTCCAGTAGCACGCGTTGGAGTCAAAGGGGCAGCCTTTTGCTGTATTCCAACGCTTGCAGATAATTGACTTACTTCTGGGAGTTGCATTTGATCGGTTAAAGGCTGCTCCGACAGCTCGCTTGCTGCTGTAGTTGATCCCATCAACATGAAGTGTGGAGTCTCTGATGTCTGTGAATTTGTGGTAGTCTGTAAGTAAGAGTCTTGTTCCCTCTCCCACTCTTGATCTGACTGCCTTGTCATATGCAATGACTTTCCTGTGAGCCGATTCGTGTTTTGCTGTGAAAAGGTTGAGGATGTTGCTGACATGGGACTGGAATTCTCCATCGCGGTGTGGAAAGGCAAAGTGCAAGGCCTTTGCATAGACGTTAGCGGCAACCAACCACTGCCCGCTAATCTTGACCTTTCAAAGCAGAGCGCTGTATCCAAGGATGAGCTCACGCTGTCCAAAATGGCCTCTATTCTCCCGAGGAGCTCCCAGATGTCTGATCAAGCTGTAGATTGTGTTGAAACATGCTTCTTCGCCTCTGAGGAGCTTGTCCCACTCTGGAGAGGAGAAGTCTGAAGGGGCAGAGTATGAGGTAAGTATTCTTCTTTTGACATCACTGGTGTTTTGCATGTACAATTGGAGTAACTTGCAACTAGTGGCACATCGTGGATCCCCATTCATTCTAGCAAGCTTCTCCTGTTTGTACCAAGGAAACTTTTTTTTGTTGATTTTTCTGCGCTTGGGTTCAGGTTCATCATTTTTGCTAGAAGAGTGGGAGGATTCGCTGCTGTCATCATCCGAACCGAGGTCTGAGCTTCCATCTCCCCCATGCAATCCCCATTTGACTGACTTGATATACTTGTCTGTGATTCTGTCAATGGATTTAGGTGACAAGGACCTTCTACGGCTAGCGCTGTCATAGTTGGAATGCTGCGGCACTCCTCCTCCTCTAGACCTTTCTTCAGATCCAGTTTCCTCTTCCTGTACACCTTGGGAGTCCTCTTCAGGTGCATCCCTCCCAATTGTCTCCTGGTGGGGCTGGATTGTTTCCTGGTGAGCGCCTCTATGTCTCTGGATTCTCACTTTCTTTTCAATCCTATCAAGGAGGGTGAGGTAGCTGTTGATGGTGCTTTGGAGCGCGATTGGGGGAACCTTGGAGATGTTTGCAGCATTGACGATGGCGGTGGTGGCAACGGGTTTGGACATTTTGTGCGGAAGGACTCAACAAGGTCTTTGAATTGTTTGACAATTTCTTGCTCAGACCCAGACGGAGTAATAGGGGGACTGTCTCCTTTGGTATTGTCACAAGTATCTGGTCCTGTTGAGTTTTCTTCCCCAGCGGACGTCTGTTGGGTAAGGGAACTGCCAGACAGATTTGGTCTTTGGTCAGGGTACTCTCCATGCAGGAGCATTCATGGTGAACTGAATGGATGAGCTTGAGAGCTTGCTTGATGAACTGGAGTTCAGATTGTAGACAAAGAACTGTACTAAAGTCGCTCCAATCTACGTTACAGTTATTGTTATGAGAGTTCTCTCTGTCCTTTTTGAATTACTTAGAGAGAGGTTGTTGAGGTGAGGGTTCTCTACTGAGACTAGTCTCACCCTTCTCCTCCTCTCTCTAGGTTCATCCACGTGATTGTCGCGACCTTGACTCTCATATTGGTTGCGCAAAAACTCTCGTTTTAACTTAACAAAAACTCGTACAGTCCGTCATCACCACAAGAGTGCAGGCCATATACTATATGTGACCTACCAACTGGAAAGTGCCCACTATGCCAACTCAGAAGACTACAATGGCCTTTTTGTCATGCTGCTTCTTTCATGGCCATCAGCAAACTCTGATTGTGGCCTCAGTATGACAAAGCATGCTGTATATTGCGCAGTGGTAATAGACATTATTTATGCTGGAACTGAAGTTTAAACACAAAGGATATTTTGTTAGAGTACAGAATACATTATACATGAGAAGACCCACCTGAAGTTCAAACATGAAGGATGTTTTGAACTTCAGGAATAGGGGCCTTATTTAACATCTGTAGTGAGACAGATGATGAAATAAACATAATTTTATGACTTTATGATGAGATAAATACCTTGGGCAATTACATACCAAATGACGAAGTGATTACACTTGGATGACAATTCTATGACATTCTCAGTCATTTGTTGTCAAATCCTTCAAAACTCCCACTCAACAAGACCATAGAATGTCTAATCCCAAGCTTCTTGCAATAGATTTCAAAGAGGGAGAGCCTTGGTAAAAATGTCAGCCAACATGTCTTTAGTAGACACATACTTTGTTGGAATTCACCAGGAACCCTGACATCAGGGTGGCCACTGACAGCCAGTACATCCTTCCATTATGCCCACTGTTCTTTCTTCTCTCCTTTCCACATTGTCCAAATTAACTACAATCAACCATTGTCACAGAAAACCTATATATATGTTGTACATACAGAACGGCACTCTCAGTCAGTTACAACAAGACTGAGGGTGAGTCATTTACATACTTAAAGCTATACAATACTAATGTTGTACCATAGTTTACATTGTACAGGTATGACTACTGAATAGAGTCAGTTACAATGAGACTGAGGTTTACATTGTACAGATTCTAACAGGTTATGGACCATTGCTGACATGCTTTCTGGAAGCACTCACAACATTCAGAATCCTGCGCCTTAGTCTCTTCACACATATCACACAGGACCCTGAGTTCTGATCAATTACATCAAACGTGTCCCTATCTTATCTATATGTGATGACTTCACATCTCTTTGTCCTAGAGGACCCCCTGAATTGATCTTTGCACTAAGGAATCTGTCTTCCTCATGATGTCCAATGATGCAGCCTATCCCTGCATCTGCCTTGCAAAACTAAATGTGCATTGGCCTACCACTATCCCACTATTTGACTACACCACTGGTGAGTTCACAAAATGGTCAAACAAACTTGAAAATTTCCTCCAACAAAGCAGGCTTGACTGATACATCTTCACTCCCAAGAACAAGCCAAGCCATCTCATCACCACACCCAATGAAAGCACTGAGCCTAACACCCATGCAACCTTATTGGAGAGTGCAATACTTCCAGTGCTGTTGGTATATACAATTGTGGCAGTTGTTTGAGGAAAGTCAAGTTTAGCAAGAAGATTCCTAAGCCAAATGAAACATTGTCAAAGAAAGATAGCCTTATAGTCACACTAGCAAACCAGATTGGTCTTTGATTCTAGTACTACTTGTATGACAATAAAATTGGCTGCCTTACACAAGGCAGTCATACATGATTATAGCCTAATAAATTAATTAAATAAAGTATTTAATTAACTTTCCAGGCAATAACTCTGGTTACTGTGTAACCAGAGTTCTCTGGACCACTTCTGCACTCTCTAGAAGGTACTGTATAGTTGTTCTCATGCCACCACCCCCACACTGATGCACCACACCATGGCAGAGGGATCCTTAGACTTGTTTTCTTCAGATTTTCCACTGCCAGGTGATTAGTTACTTTCCTGTTGTGTTATACTGCTTCTAATAAACCTTTGGATTTCTCTGTGCCAGTTGCATGATTAGCTGCAACCTCTGGAGATTGCCCTTACACCAGCACACCCACAAAATAACAGCAAGGTAGAATTTTGGTCGTCTTGGAAGTATTTATGACTAAGAATTTGTCAGGAAAAGAGCTCTCATCTTTCTCATCCTCTTTATATGCCTGACACTAAATAAGGTTCACCATCCATCCAGATCAATCTTCTTCACATCTCTTGTTCTGCCCATTTTAGTTGTAAGCTGCAAATTGGGGCTAGATGAGCCCACCAGAGCAGATGACATGGCTTTATAAGACAACCAATTCAGAAAAATTTAGTCTGGTTCAAACTCTTTTGAGTTCTTCCTCCCCATAAGTACTCCTGAATAAAACAAAAATATCATTAAGGTAGAAGAGCATGTTGAGCATGCAGGTGGTGCAACTTTTGATGCTGAGACAGAAATACTCCCTTACTTGTATTCATGCATGCTTCAGGGGTGACTGTTATGTACAAAAAAAGACCCATTTTCATGCATGCCATTATTTCCAAAAATTAAATGGAGAGGAGTGCAATCCAACGTCAATGAAACATCTTTTTCACCTTGAAAACTTTTCCTCTTTTTTCACAGCCATTTTTTGAATACATGGATGATGCATAGACACCCTTGGACCTTTGCTTTTTGTTTGATTTTCTGTTCCCTTGTATCATATCTTAGACATATCGCTGCATGTTGCAAGAGTTGTGATCCTTTTTATCTACTGTGGAATATAGATAGGAGTCGGCTTCACTTTTCCCTGGCTCCTTAGCTCACACAAAGATCATACATATACAAACCAGAATTGGGATGTGCAAAAGTAATAGGTGAACTTAACACCATTTCGGATACGGGGAATCGAACCCCGAGCTGCCGCGGGAACAACTACCTCGAAAGATGAGAGGCGGCAATGTTAGCCATTACACCATATCCGAATGCGAGTGCAGCACACTTAGATGCTTGTCACCTCAAACACGAACCCAAAGTTACTCTGTCCAAAAAAGTCTCTTCTCTAAGTATCCTAACAAGGTATCTGTATATACACTCGAGGCCCACCTCACCGCTGGGCCGCACACTGCCCAGCGCCCGCCTGCGGGGGCTGGGGCTGCGCAAGAGCGGCACCAAGCGCCCAGCCAAGCTCGGTCCCGCGCACGCGCTTCGCGATGCGCACCTCGCGCGCGTCGGGGACGTCGTACCCGCGGCGGAGGAGCGCGTACATGTACGTGAGGTCGAGGCAGTACTCGGGGCGCCCCTGCACCTCGCGCGCCGCGTGTGCGTTCGCGCCGCCGCCGCCGCCGCCGCCGTCGTCGTCGTGGTATGCGTCGCCCGCGCAGACGCGCCGCGCGAGGGCGGAGATGGTGTGTACGGTGAGGTGGGTGGTGTGTGCGGGGAGGAGCGGGGCGAGGCGGTCGTAGAAGTAGGAGAGGAGGAGGATGGGGCCGTTGGGGAATGTGTCGAGGAGTGCCGGCTGGTAGACGCCGTTGAAGGAGCATGGTGGGGCGTTGCATGTCCTGTGGGTGTTGTTAGTGAGAGATACAGAGAGCGAGGGAGGGGGACAGACGTGTCTTTGGCGATGATGAGGTCGACGACGCGGAGACATGCGTCGAAGGAGGCAATGTCCTCGCCGGCCATGGTGACGTTCGTGCCGTTGACGGGGACGACGCGCTCGGTGTGCTTGATGAGACACGGGTTGTCCACGCGCGCGAGGGCGCTGTCGTTGCCGGCGCGCAGGCGCGCGGCAAAGTCGACGAGACGGTGCACGTCCTCGCGGGCGCGCATGAGGCCGTAGCCGAGATACGAGTGCTGGTACAACACATGCGTCTTCCCCGCCATCGCGACCTCGTAGCGATGCTCGCCCGCGCGCATCGCCGCAGCCGCAGCCGGCGTCCAGGGCTCAAACGCAATTTGCGTCGACGCCCCGCCGAGGTCGAGCACCGCGTACGTCTCCCGCTCGCGCTCCTGCTCCTGCGCCCGCTCGAACACCCCAAACAGATAGTTCGCCGTGACCCACGCGTACACGCCCTCGTCCCGGCCGTCGAGGACGGCCACGGCGCCGTGCAGCAGGACAAACTCCCAGCGGCGCAGGCGCTCCTCGACTGCGCGGAGGAGCTCCTCGGCGCGCGTGCCGGGGAGGAGGCGGAGTCCCGCGGTGGCGCGGAGGACGACGGAGGTGCACGGGCGCAGGGCGGGGGGCACGACGCGCGTCGCCTCGTCCATGAGCACGTCGAGGCTCTGTGCGCCGCGCGCGGGGTCGGCGGCGAACGCAGAGAGGCCTGGCTGTGTCTGCGCGAACACCTCGTATTCGAGCGTCGGGCTCGCGTGGCAGTTGTGGAACTTGTAGATGTGGATGCGGGAGCCTGTCGAGCCGGCGTCGAGCAGGAGCGTGTAGTGGATGAGTGGAGTGCTGGCGGTGTGCGGCTGTGTGCACGAGACGGTCGACGTGCGGTCGAGGTCGGTTTCAAAGGTTAGTGCGGGCAGTGCTGGGGACGACGGCGGGGACGATGAGGACGAGGACGAGGACGACGGTGGAGACGACGGCGACGGGGACGAGGACGACGGGGGAGACGACGGCGACGGGGACGAGGACGACGGGGGAGACGACGGCGACGGGGACGAGGACGACGGGGGAGACGACGGCGACGGGGACCAGGACGCTGGGAGAGACGGCGGAGAACGCGGGGCAAACACCCAGACAGTTGCAAGGACGACCACCGCAGCCACGACGAGCTTTTTCCACGTGAACCGGCGGCGACTCGAGACTGGACTCTGCTTGACGCCGCTCTCGAGGAGCTCATAGTCCGTGCTCGACATCCTATGTTTTGTCTTATGTTTTTGTTTTTTTCTCGGTTTCCGGGGACGGGGGAGGGAAAGGGACGACGACGACGAAGAGGCAGACGATGTCGATCTCGTGGCAGTGTCTTGCTCGGTTTCCTTGCCTCCGAGTCTGAACATCCAGCACTGCGCACAGTGGCGGCGGTGGGAATTTTCTGTGATGCATCAAATCAAATCAAATCAATTTTATTACAACACATGTGAAGGCTGGACGTGCTTGTCGTTATTCATTCTTGGAAAACATACTGCAGGTGGAAGCTTTCCATGTTCTGGGAGTCCTCCCCCTCGAGAAAAAGTTGCAACGATGTGCTCTTGCCATGATCAGATACGCTCTGCAGTTCCCTTCACAATCGGATATGGTGTAACGGCTAACATTGCCGCCTTTCATGATTCTTCGCGGCAGCTCGGGGTTCAATTCCCCGTATCCGAATTTGGCCATACAGGGGATTTTTGCACATCACAATTCTCTGATTCTTTTGCAGAGCCTTTGGTGACCTTGCCCCTGCTAGTTTATCACACTCTTGCTAGAACATCACAAAGCCTCAGATTTTCAAATCAAGGCAATCTTCAAACATATTCTAATGTTTGAGTCCCTCTCAAAGTGCACTGCCCAGGAGCGCTGCTTCAGCCTGTCCCACCCCAGTTTGTTGTATATTCCTCTGCCTGCTGGCTATTAGTAGCATGCTATATATAACAATGAGGAAACAGATGTAAAGCAGAGGAATATGAAAAGACTGGGGCTTTAACATAAAGTAAGTACATGAGCATGCACAGTCTAATCAAAGTTGTCCAAGTCAGCGTTATGAATAATATAGGTCTGTCTTGACAGAGTGCGAGTGGTAGGAAGAAAGAAATGTTTGGTCACAGAAAAAGATGATCACTGTGGGTCAAGAAGAAATGTCCATGGCACAGGAAATTGTCCAAGTAGAGTGAAATGTCACTGAATAAGAAAATGTAACCAAAATATAAAGAGTGTCCACTTAGAGTATCAACTATGACCAGAAGACAGAGAATTACTAATACAAGATATTGTCTGTAGTGCCAGTAACCAGAGTTATTGCCCAAAAAGGAAGTTGCCAGAAAAGAAAGAGTCACCAGAAAGGGAAGTCCCCTGACAGCCCCTGTGCTGATGCACTGCACCACAGCAGGTAGATCCTTAGACTTGTTCTCTTCAGATTTCCCTCTGCCAAGTGATTTGGGTTGAGAAAGTATGCCCCCATTGCCTAGTGCCAACTGGTTTGCTTGTTTGTTGGTAGAAGAAATTGATGCCATTTCTACTGATTACCCCACTTCCATGACCATAAGCATCCCCTCTGATGTATCAGAAGACCCTACCATATCTCTTTCACCACCTCCAATACCCTCCTGACTGCACGTTGATAGGGGCTTAGTACCGCTGAAGGCAGAGTAGCCCCAAAACAGCAAAACGGAAACTCCAGTACTGAGGGATGGTAGCAGCGGTGAGTCAAACGTCACAGCATGGCAGACTCAGAAAGGAGACGCGTGAAGCCCTGGGCCAACAGATCAAGGAAGAAATAACCACACTAGCCATGGGGAGGTGGACCGAGTAAATGACAAAAATAGTGATGCCCACAATAGCAGCAGGGAAGTGCCCGCATCCAAATAAGGAGTAATAGAATGAAGGCCCCACAAGCAAAACAGAAAGCGGAAGACGGAGCGGAGAGAGGTAATGTTTGAGGTAGGGGGCTACCGCCCACCTCCCAAAAGTACTATAAAAACTGTACCATAACTTGGAATAAACAACAACTTTTCTCCTCAGAGATTATATAAAGAGTACAGAGTACAGCTCTAAACAGCATTTAGCAACTTCTTGACAGTGTCTAGCAACTTCCCAACAGCATCCAGCAATTTTCCAACAGCGTTGAGCAATTTTCCAACAGTGTTGAGTGACTTTCCAATGGCGTCCAGCAACTTTCCAATGGCACCTTGTTACTTTCTGCTGCTAACTTCCAAACTCCGACTTAATATGGGTACCCTTAGCATTGGCAATACTGAGTAGTAATCACAAAGGATTCCTTTTGCTTATTATCAGTCACACCTATAGCTTTCCAACTAAATTCCAAAGACTTGCAACAAGTCAAAATTCTGCTTATAGGGAGATTGTGATGCTATCAACATCCCTGCCTACCTCTTTCTCAAATGCTGTTAGCAAAGAACAGAGTGAAGATGCCCTGAAGGAGGACAAAGAGCAGGGTTTTTAGAGGAGCAACAGGTGGAAAGTACACCTCCATTGCCTAGTGCCAACTAGTTTGCTTGTCTGTTAGTAGAAGAAATTTGATGCCATTTTCACTGATGACCCTGCTCCTGTGACCATAAGCACCTCCTCCAACATACCAGAAGACCCTACCATACTCCTTTCAGCACCTCCAATGCCCTCCCAACCACGCGTCCCTGCCTAGGAACACTGCTTGCTCCAGCGCTATGTAGTGGTGTCTACTCCCTCTCCCAACTTGCTCTGGCTGATTGTAGAGGTTGAGATGACCAATATGCAACAGACCTGGAGCATAGCTGCTCTCCTAGACTCAGAAGCAACAGGCATCTTTGTAGATGCCAGCTATGTGAAACAGCACTAGCTCACTACTTGACCCCTCTTCCAATGTACAATATTGATTGCATGCAAAATGAGGCAGGGTCAATCTGCTCCATGGTGGATCTAGTGCTGTGTTGCAAGTCCCATGCAGAGCATGCCACCTTCACTGTTACTAGTCATGGGAAACAAGACATAATCCTGGGGTACACCTGGCTTAAGAAGCATAACCCAGAGATTGACTGAGCCCAGGGAGAGGTGCATATGAGTCAATGCCTGTGGCATTGCACCACCTGCACTGAGGAGGTGAAAACAGAGTGATGCACTATTAAGCAGAAACATGCAGCTATTTGAGTGTGCTGGGTAAGTTACCACCTCCCTTTCATGGACCTTGACCTGCTGGACCCTCCATCCCTGGTGTTCCCCCATAGAGAGGCCTTCTACAAAGATGACAGACATGGTGGAGGTGGCTCCACACAGGAAGAGAGATACAAGGGAGAGTTCCTGCCTGCCTGGGACCTGGAGCTTCCAGACAAGGCCATAGAGGTCAGGGATTGCATCTATGCCACAACTCTGTGACCCCTGGCAAGTGTGGAGGAGATCAGGGCTAGCCTGACCATGTCCCAACAACTGGCCCAGGCCTTTGCAGCAAACACTTCCCTCCAGCCTTTTTGGAACATGGTCCTGGAGCACCTCCACTTTGAGTACATCTTTGCCAAAGCCTTGTTTGACTCCCTCTTGGAGTACAAGCAATGGGACCATGTCATTAAGCTCTTACCAGACTTGAAGCCTGCCAACTGCAAGGTTTATCCACTTGCACCCAAAGAGCAGGATGAGCTCAATGTGTTCCTCTGGGAGAATCTGGAGTCTTGACACATTCATCTTTCAAAGTTGCCAATGGCGTCCCCAGCGTGTTTCATCAAAAAGAAGGATGGCTTCTTTCAACTGGTTCAGGACTATTGCATGCTCAATGCAATGACAATCAAAAACTGCTACCCTCTTCTCCTCATCTCCAAGCTAATCAACAACCTCTGGAGCACATGTTACTTCACCAAGTTGGACGTCTGCTAGGGCTACAACAACATGTGCATCTAGGAGGGATGAGTGGAAGGCAGCATTCCAGACCAATTGTGGGCTGTTTGAACCCCTGTGTAAGGGTGACCTCCAGAGGTTGTGGCTAAGTCACACAACTGGCAGAGGAAAATCCAAAGTTTATTAAAAGCAGTATAATACAACAGAAAAGTAACTAATCACCTGGAAAGGGGGAATCCAAAGAGAACAAGTCTAAGGATCCTTCTGCTGTGGCATGGCGCATTATTGTGGGAGCAGAGGCATGAGAACAACTATACAGTACCTCTTGGAGAGCACAAGAGTGGTCTGGAGATCTCCAGGGTTCCAAAAAAGAAAGTCCCCTAACATCACCTCCCCCCTTAGAGTGTGGCATCTTGACACACTGGGTAGAACAGATCACAGACAGCATGGTCAGTCAGGAAGATGGGGTTGGGATGTAGTCTTCAAGAATATTGCATTGTCTCCTAACCATGGTATGCCCTATTTCCTCACAGAAGTAGCATCCATCTCCTAAAAGTGGCCAGCCAGTCTGGCAATTGCCTCCTCCTCTGCTACTTGGGACTGCTACTTTTTCTAGGACTGCCACTACCACCAACTTCACTATATTGCCTAGGTCTTCTTTCTTAATATACCCGCTATTGGTGGCGGGTGTAGTCATGGTGCTTTGGGCTTATTGTACACCAGGGGCTGGTAATATGCCTCCCATGTATCCCGCTGTTTTTGTTCCAGGTTGAGGCTGTCCCACTGCCTCTTGTTGGCATCTACAAGGCAGTGTTTTCCTCCATTCTGTGTGGTACGTGTGTTATTATCTGTATCTGCAGATGCTGGACTGGAGTTAGTTGTGGAGTGTCTAGTACTGAAATATCAAATGAAAAGAACTCGTCAATTGGGGTTACTGGTGATAATTCCCTTGGAAATAAATCAGGGATATTGTCAATGGTTAGTCTTTAGTAAGCCGCTTCTATTTCCTCAGCTAAGTTAGCTGGTCTGTATGGTCTCATCAATGGGACTGGGTCACTTAGCTTGATTTGGATCGGATGTATCAGTAGTGGCAGGAAGAGAGTCAGTAATGGTTCTGCAGCTTCCCTTTGTCTTCTCTGTGCTCTTGTTTTGGGTGGTAATCTGTCAAGGAATCCCTTGCATTAAGCCTTCAGGTGTTGAGGCCATATGCAGGAGCACCACACAGTAAGGTTTATGTAACCACATTAATTATTTTCATCCTGGGTGTTCTCATGTTCTTTAGTTTAACTCTACTGAACATGGAACATCCAGGTATGTAGTACTTTAATCTACTTTAGTTTAACTCTACTGAACATGGAACATCCAGTCTATTTAGTGTTCTCAGTCTGTGAATACTTAGTGCATTCAACTGCAACATTAGGTTATATCCTTAATGATTCTAAGAATGTTATTAAGCCTTAAAGTTTAGGTACAACACTGGATTTTATACAGTGCTATATATTCTAACATAAAGTAGACAGATAGTGAGCCAAAAGAGTATCTAGGCATTGATGATGAATAAGCAAACTTGAAGGTGCATCATGAAATGTTCATTCATCATCAATTAACTCCATGTCATCATTGTCATCAGTTTCTAGCTCTCCATTCCATAAATGAAGTACTCATATGCAAACAGAGTTTTACAAACTCACCACAAAGAATCAGAGAACTGCAATGTACAGGTGACTGACTGACATGGATGAGGTCACATTCTCCTGCATAGGAATGCCAAAGTTCAGTCCTGAACTGCAGCTCAGGACTGAACTTGATGAACTGAACTGTTGGTTCCTGTCCAGTCCCAGTTCTAGTTCATGCTTTGAGAACCAGTTCAGTTCTTGGTTCTTGTCAAGTTGGAATTTTCAGAACCAGGCAAGAACTGGTTTGAACCATGAACTTGTCAGGGGACAGGTCTTCGGACCATCCACCCTAGTCTTGCTTAGTCTGTGTTGATGTTGGCACCCACATCTAGCCACTATCCAGACCGCTCCAGCCTGCTCCATCCCTGTCTTGGCATTGACACCTGGCAGGTCAGCTGGTCTTCGGACCCACTCTACTTGCCAGCAGGCCTTTATGCCATTGGCTGGCTTACTCATGCTGACTGTTGCTTACTCATTAGTGCTTAGTACATACTGGCCCTATTAGTCAATACACCATAGTCATAGCGTATCCAATGTAGTATATAAGTAGGACTGGTGGATGGAACATCTCCAGTCCTAGCAATAGCATTGCTTCTGGGTCTACACATCAGCATTACTGTAAGCTCCTCAGTGATGACCTTGCCTTCTGCTCTTGCCCTCCTGCTCCACTCCTTGTCGGTGGCCTGCCTTCTTGCCTGCCAGTTGCTTGTCACTGTGCTTGCTCGACACTTGCCCCACTTGGTGGTAGGCTTGAGTGGTTGATGCGTCTGCCTGGCTTTCCACGATAGAGCATCCCCTTACAGAACTGATCATAATTTTTTCTTCTACAATACATTGTTTGATGAGTTGGAACACTGCAGTAAAAGATAGCTCTTATGAAGAAATTGCCAATAATCCTGCCAACACTTGAACTCCAGACATTTTGGAACAACATAAGTCAAATGCCAGACCCCAATAACTGTGCTCTCAATCCTGATGGCACTCTCAAGGATGCCAAGGACATACCTTTTTTCACTCTTCTGACATGCAACTAGTTAGGGAGACTAACAATGTTTCTGATGTCAAGGACATTCTATCTTTAGTGAATACCAGATCAAGCCTGAAGGGAAAAGAGCCTGCATGACATGTTGCTGGTAAGTGTGTTGTCAGGCCCACACCTAAACTTGATGGGACATTGGATGCAATCTTTGAGAAAGTATTTATTGGTGTGGTATCACTTTTGCAATGCACCAACATTCTGAATATGAACAAGGCAGCAAACTAAACAATGTGGATCAATATCAATGTAATTGTTGTGTAGCTGTGACTTCATTTGTGCATTTGTTTATCCAGGCCAAAACAAGGTTGCCAATACAAGTATGTTTCAGTGGGCATACAATAATTCTTCTTGGCTCAGGAAAATGATAAAATATCTATGGTACTGTTTTCTCTTTTTATTCTCAGTTCTTAAATCCAGTTGTACTGTTGGTCCAGTTTCCAGTCCTCAAAAAAGGTGCTGGTTCTCAAACTAAACTGAACTTTGGTATCCCTACTTCTGCAAAAGACTGCAATGTGCCAAAACCTCTGCTGTGGAGTACCAAGGATTTGGGCTGGAGATAGCGCAATCTGGATTGCTACAAGTAGCGATCCACGTGTATTTATTGCTGATATGTCATAGCTGAATTGCAAAAGGCTAGTGGTACATGTAGAAATAAACAAAATAAAGAAAGAGAGAAAAAGTAAATATGGGAGATGCAAGTGGGTGTGCAAAAGAAAAACAATGATACAAAATACAATCTAATATATAAAGTTGGATGAGTGAGCATCTCTATCATGGCAACAACAAGCTAGGCGTACATTAGGTCAATGGACTCTCAAGGTGGCAACAGCCTTTTGATAAAGAGACAAGTCTGAATAACCTGGGGTGAAAGATGAGAGTCATTTATTGTGGGGTGCTCAGCGTATCTTACCATGCAGATTAAAATAAGAAATTAACAAAACAATAAAAAGACTAATAAGTTAATAAGAAATGCTCTGCACAGAGGATGTCAGTGCATCAACGACAGCACAAACGAACGTGAGACCTGTGGACCCTACCGTCTTCAACACAGCTTCTGCCAAACTTTGATGCCATACTGAACACGGCCCAAGATCACGCATGGGGGAGCACAGGTGGTGACGACGTAATTGCGCAGAGGCCTTCAAAAAAGCTCCCTACCCCTGGAACCCGCTTTTACATTGAGAAAAATATTCAGTGGGCATTTGGATACAAAGAATTGAACTCCATAGATAAGAGATAGCAATGTTAGCCATTACACCATATTCGAATGGCATTAGCAAAAGAAGGATGTGAATACCTCTGCTGCAGGCCAGAAGAGGTGAGGAGTGGAGGTGAGAGGTGGAGGTATAGCACAATCTGGATCACTGCAAGGCAATCCATGTGTATATTTTTTAGTTGTGAGGGCTGTAACACTAAGGCTATTGAGAGCTGTTGAGGCGTGAGGAGGGGTGGTGGTGGTGAAAGGATGTAGCGTGAAGCTGAGAGAGATTGGTTGTTTGATTAATGTTTGTAAAGCTGATGGAGTCTCGCCAGTTGTAAAGCTGCATGTACACACGGGTTGTCATAAATGTAGACTTTCCATGCCAAGGAGGACCATCTGCCAATTGCCATCATTATATCTTTGGATAGACCCAGGTTAGCACAGAAGGTTGCTCCACCTGCCTTTGCCAAATGACCGCCATATGTGCAATTAATGAAAGAGAACAGCTTTCAGTCAAACCAGGCACAAGTCGGAGGGAACCCCTCCTCTGTGAGGAAGAGTGGGGATCGCACACTGTGCAGATGATCCCGCCAATTAACAAACTTGCTGAGCAAGGTGATTGGATCAGCAACTTCTTGATGCATGAAAAGAATTTCAGTACCATGATAAAAGGGGTCAGCTTTGTGATATGGTAAATGATAAGCAGCGTAGCCAGGCAAAAAGCAAAGAGAATGATGTTTAATGAGTTTTTTCCAGTCAATCGTTCTGGACTTTTGGGTGAGCTCTCCAGTTCTGTGGCAGGCATAGAAGCAACATGACATCAATGTTGCAAAGAGAAGGTTGTTGTAGTCCTTAGTGAGATTAGCTCAAGACACAAACACTGAGAGATGACTGAGACAAAGTGGGAGCTTGTGTTGAACCGGGTCCACTCTAATTTTCTTTGCACCTTGGATTGCTGTGCAGACACTGGGGTGAGAACAGTTCATGTCAAAATCCAGAAAGAAGTCTCGTAAGAAATGACGTGCCCCTGAGAGGTATTTCAGCATGGAGGCAATGAATTTCAAGGAGTAGGCAATGTATTTGGACAACGTAAGAGGCATTGGGTCAAGAAGTAAATTGTATGAGATACAGAATTTGATGTAATCGCAAGCGCTGGTAGCATAGCATGCTCATGTAGATTTTTCAATGGAATGAGATTGGACAAAGGTTGTCCAATCACTCAGCACCTCCTCAGACATCAGGGGGCAGCTTGACAAGGACAAGCTGCAAGGCGTTCAAAAGCACCTGTTCCATCACGTCGGCAGGAAGTCTCAAGGAGGCTTGAAAAAGCAGACACGGTGATAGCATTACAATCTCCCTATAAGCAGAATTTTGACTTGTTGTGAGTCTTTGGAATTTAGTTGAAGAGCTATAGGTGTGACTGATAATGTGCAAGGAATCTTTTGTGGTTACCACCCAGTAGTGCCTATACCAAGGGCACCTGTATTAAGTCGGAGTTCAGAAGTTGGTAGCAGAAAGTAACAAGTTGCTGTTGGAAAGTTGTTATACGCTGTTGGAAAGTTGCTGGACGCTGTCAGAAAGTCACAAGATGCCTGTTAAATCTGTACTCTGTACTCTTTACGTGATCTCTGAGGGGAAAAGTTGTTTTTATTCCAAGTTATGGTACAGTTTATATAGTACTTTTGGGAGGTGGGTGGTCACCTTCTACCTCAAACATTACCTTCCTTTGTTCCATCTTCTGCTTCCCATTCTGCCTGTGGGGCCTTCATTCCATTACTCCTTATTTGGATGTGGGCACTCCCCTGCTGCCACTGCAGGCGTCACCGTTCTTGCCATTTACTTGGTCTGCCTCTCCGCAGCTAGCATGGTTACTTCTTTCCTTGATCTGTCGGCCCAGAGCTTCACGCATCTCCTCTCTGAGTTGGCCGCGCTGTGAGATTTAACCCGCCGCCTCTACTGCTCCTTTGTACTGGAGTTCCTGTTTTGCTGTTTTAGGGCTATTCTGCCTTCAGCGATACTAAGCCCCTATCAATGGTCTGCTGGAAATTTCCTGTGATATTCCTTGAACAACAAACGCAAGAGGTCTGCTTTGATGTTGTCTTTCCTAGCAATGTGACAGACTCTTAGATCAATACCCAAGCAGAGAATGATACCAGCAACAGCTTGAAGGACCGAGTTGTGAAGAGATTCAGAAGCTCCAAGTGAGTTGAAGATGGCCACAAAGTCAAGACTATCGGTGAAGACAAGTAGATGGCACAGAGAATGAGGAAAAGAAGTGATGTGGTGAACAGCTGAGAGAATAGCGGCGAGCTCAAGAAAGAATATGTTGACCTTTGGAGTCAAGGCTGCAGCATTTAGCTGATAAGCAAACCCGTTTCCTGCAAAAACAAATGCAAGACCAAGCTTTGAACTAGTGTTGGTCCAAACTACCATGTCCGCTGAATTGTTTGACCAGTGCATGGTTTTGAGGATGTGTATGCCAATAGATTTTGGAATAACCTCAATAAGCCATTCTATGTCTGCTGTGACCTTGCGGTTTATGAAGATCCCAGCATGCAGAGTATTTTTTTCTGACATCTTGCAGTACATTTCCATTAGAGCTGGTTGTCCCCAGTCCCCAGGGCAAGACATTCAGCAACCAGTTGATGTGCTCCACAAGACACTGCCAGATTTGGAGTGAAAGGTGATGAGAGGGGGTGTCTGAGAATGAACAAATGTTGGACACAATGTCTGCAATGGATTTGTCAGATAGCGTAATGGTTCCACGATTGATGTCTGTTCACAAGCCAATGATCTTCAGTAGTTTGCCAGACTCTTGTTTCTTGTCTTTCTATGGACAGCCAATTGTGTCCCAGAAGACAAAGAGCTGGATTTGGTGGTGTGGATGAGCATGACCTTTATACACAACCAGGTCCTTGGCATGATCCCAGGAGAAGAAATTGTCCATGAACACATGAAGATTGGTAATGTCGAGCTTCCTCACACCAATCCAGCACATCAGAGCAGACACTGCGCAGCAAGGCTGTCAGGTTCCACTGACCCGGGGGCTCAGCAAGTCTGAGTGAGGCCTTACGAAGCAGGCTCAAGGGGTTACAGATACAACAGAGGCCTATCGGGGTAGGTGAGATATGCCAAGGCACGGGAGAGCGTGCTGGGGTTGAGGTTTTGCTAGGTGAAGTGCACCAGGGCAAGGGATGTGGGGCGCAAGCGAGGAGCAAGCGCCAGGAGCGAGTAAGTGGACAAGGGGGTTCTGGGACAATCAGTGGAGCTGCAGATGTGCCGGCAGCTGTGTCATGGGAATGGCATGAAGAGTGATTGCGTGGACAAGGCTTTAAGGTTGAATGGTTGTGGAGCTGAGCTCTGGCGGAGCTAGGCCAATTAGGCTGAAGGCCAGGGAAACCGGGAGACTGATGAAAAGAAACGGAAGAGAACTGAGTGGACGGAGTTGGAAAAAGACAAATAGATTGAGAAGAGATAGTGAAGACAAGTAGAGACAAGTACAAGACAATGGAGATAGAGATGAGTACAAGACAAATATACAAGACCAGAGCAATACAAGAGAAACTGGGAAGTGTAAGCAATATCAAGACTACTGTACTAGGTGCTATGGTGGGACTTATATACTGACTACACAATGAAGGGGAGGTCCGGAGTCCTGACCCCGGGTCTGAGGGCTACTCCTGGGGCTCTGGTGGCGTCCCGGTGCATATAGGAGGACAAAAGAGACTTGCGGGTGTCAGCTAGTAGTGGCGCCACTGCTTGGGGAGTTGCCATGGCGCCGCACAAGGGAGGATGTGGCACGACAAGAGGATGCGGCAATGTAAGGGGAACACTTAATGTCTGCAGAACTCCTTCCACAGAGCCAGCGAGCACTGGTGACAAGCAGGAGTTGAGCAGGCGTAGAGGCAGGCAAGAGTCAAGCAAGGGACCGGCAAGGCTAACCGAGCGGTCGGACGTTGCTAGAGAGCTTACAGTAGGTTTGGTGTGTAGGCCAGAAGAACACTACTATTGTTCAGCCTGGAGATATTCTATCCACAGGCTGCCTATATATACTACATTGGTGGCTGTGCTATTACTAATACTGTTTACTAATTGGGCCCCGGTATGTAAAGGAGTATGACTAACAATAATTGATGCTGAGTAAGGTCCATGCATATGACTCATCAAGGCTGACTACTAAGAGACGGAAGGGGAAAGGGTGGGCCGAGCGGCCGGTTGGATCTGCTAGGAATAGGCATATCGTCGGACTAAGCTTGGAGTAGAGTTGGACACAGTCCAGAGACCGGTCCCCTGACAAGCAAGGCATGATGCTGGAACTGATGCGTTGCAATGTATGATGCATGGACTGATGCATGGGGTGATGCATGATGCATGTCATGATGCATTGGATGGTGTGTGGCTATGCATGATGCTTCAAATAATGCGTGATGATGCCTGATGCATTGGTGATGCGTGGATTGCCATGCTGTTGTGCTAGAGATTGCCGGGGGTTGTTGGTGATGTCCAGGAGCATCGGAGTTTGTCGGTGATGTCCAGGGGAAGTGCCAGGGTTGGCCAGGGTATGACATGATGGCCACATTGGGTGATCGTGGAGTTCATCCTGAGTTGGGGGTTGTGTGAGTAGTTTGCTAGGGAGTGTGTGGGGGTGGCCTGGGCCTGGAGCTTAGGCTCGGGGGTGGGTCGTGACAAAGGCAAGGTGCAGTTACTAAAAACAAGTCTATGAACGACATACCATATGCCATCAATGTTGATGAACTGACAGAGCTGCCACACTGGATGGGCTGGTAAGTTAAAAAAAGCGCTCGCAACATCTGATTTCCAAGAGACCAAGGTTTCTTTGAGAAAGGACTGTTTTGCGTTGTGAAGGGCTTGTCTGAATGTTTGCATATTGTTGTACTTGACTTTAGCGTTGTGGCGAGGTATGCCATTGTTTAAGCCAGAAGCAGAATGGTCCGTGATGACCCTAGCTTTACCTTTCTGCCAGACAACAAACATTGGCAATGACTTCATGCCTGGGAGCAGTTCTTCAAGTCCATCGACTTTAGACCATCTTCCAGACTTGAGTTCCTTGTCTCTGAAATTGTCAATTGCATCAAGGTCGGGCTTTTTGGATGAGTAGTTCTCCAATGTTTTGTTGTCGTCGTCAAACCAGTTGCCATCATCAAAGGGTCAGAACCCTTCTTGAAGTCCTTTCATGACCAACTTGACAAACAGTTGATTGGAATGGTCCCAGAGCATGTGCTTGAATTTGTTGATGTCAAAAGGCATCTCAACTTGGATGTAGTCCTGAATTTTGTCTAGCGCAGTAGTGATTCTTGGATTGTTCAATAAATGTTGCAGTGGTGAAGGAAGCAGGGGAGCAGTTTCAGTATTGAGCGTGGCTGGGGACATTGTGGAGGGGGAATTGCTATTCCAAATGAATCCTCTGCGAAACCGCAGCTCCTCAGGAGGATCACAAATGCTTGAAAAAGAACGCTTTGTTCCACGCAGCAGGATTGAGGGTGGGCCATGAGATATAGCATCTAACAATTTATGCGTCAAGACCAAGATTGGATCTGTACTGTTGTCATCTGAGCTTGAGTTTGGCAAGACACTCTTTGATATCATGCACTCCATGTCCACCTTGACATTCACTGCAGATGTTATGCCAACAACTGCCAGGACACGGATCCAAGTTGCAAAAGCTGAAGTTCCAATTTTGGCAGATAGTAGCCACTCTTTTGCATGGTTGAGAAGAAGTACTCGCAGCCCGCTTAGAACTGGCCAGAGGCATGGTGGATATGGAGAAAACTTGGACCAAGAAGGGGATGTGGAGCTCATTTTGATCATCCATCTTGAAAGGATTCCTAGCATAACAATTGCAAGTGTCATGGTCAAACTGAATAGCAATAGCCATGCTATTTGGAATAGTGCAGCAAAATTCAACAATTTTTGCTCAATAAAGCAGGAGTTTGTCCTCATGATGCAAGTAGAAGAGGACGACCGCTGCTGCCCATGCGTCAAATACTTGCATCCAGTCTGACTCAGACCTGACAGGTGTCAGGGGACTCCTCATTTCTCCCTTCTTCCACTCCTTATTCTTTCATTCTTCCTCTATTTATTTCCCTATTTCTGCTGTCACTCTTTTACTTTACTGCTTCTATTCTTTCAACACTATCTATTGGTACTATTCTCAGCCCTTGAGGTGCTCTGGTTCTTTAGTTATCATTCAAACAAGTGTAGCCAACGCTTCCAGAGGCTTAGTAAGCATCCAGAGGCTTAGTCATCTCGAGGCCAGCCTCCAAATTACTAAGCAAGTCACATGAGACATGTGCATGACCTCTGGCAATGGCAATTTCCGAGTTTTTGATTATTTTCGGAGATTTTCCTTTTTTAGATTATAAATTTTATTGTGGCTTTTGTCATACTATACAGTTACTTCCCACGCTTCTGGAGCCTTGGAAGCATCACTCCTGGCATAGGGAATCCCTAGACTTGTTCTCTTTGGATTTCCCTTTGCCAGGTGAGTAGTTATTGTTGTATTACCTATATATACTTTGGATTTTCCTCTGCCAGCTGTGTAACTGAGCCACAGCCTCCAGAGGTCGCTCTTACAACAGGGCGTTTAGCCATGGTGACGTCTTTCTTGACCAGAGAGAAGCCAGCAGCAAAGTCCTTTGGCTCATCATATTGGTCGTAGCCTTTGTCCAACAAAGCATAGAGCTTGTCAAAATCGATGTAGTGATTGAGTATGATGAGTTTCCACATCGCACGAGAGATGAGATCCTTGAGGTGCTGGGTCTGACCCAAAATGATGAGAGGGTCGAGAGCTGATTCCTTTGCAAATTCCTGTCACAGACGCCACGTTTCAGCAATGTAAGGGTCAGCGGACACCTTACTCTGTAGGCAAGCAAGATGTGGAGCTGCTACAAGGACTGATGATGGTATCCCTGCAACGTAAGAGAATATTTTGGGTTGGCCCAGAATGTCTGCAATCTGATCAAGCGAGATTGCATTCCGGCTCTCGATAGGCTCCATGAGATGGTCAAGCTTTGATTTGAGCATGGACCAGGCCACAGCTTCAACCATGCGAAGATGATTGCGGTGTGTCCTCTATGACTTGGACAAGGTGGCGCTGCAATCATTTCCATCTGATCCCTCTTTGTTTGGTCTCTCTGGAGTCAAATCACCCTGGGCAATGTCATGCTCATTCCCCTTGTCCCATTGTCTAGTTTCAATGCGTTGTTGCACCTCGTCAAAGTAGTCTTTGGCTTCAGCAGAGGATAAACCCAGGAGTTTGAGGCTGTCAGCAAAGTCCTCGATGGAAATGGATCCTTTGACAACATCATCAACCAGTCTTTGACAGTTTTTGGAACGGTTTCTGACTTGGTCAGCATTGATGTCTTATGAGGGTGAAGGACTCTCAATGCGCTCTGCGAGAGGTCAACACTCAGACAACGAGCAAGCATTGAGCTGTTCAATGATAGCAGTAAACGCTCCTTGATGCTGAGCCTGCTGCATAGCAAGAAAAGCTGGTTGAGACCCCGAGGGAACATCACTCATTGAGGAAATTTTGATGGCGAGGGACGAGATAAAGTTTGTGAAAAGTAGGCAATACAAGTAGGCAATACAGGAGCAATATAGAATAGAATCTAATATGATAATGGGGTGAGTGCCTCTGTCTTGGCATCAACAAACTGGGCATACATTAAATGACCAAACTTATGTGATGGCTAATGCCTTCAGGTAATCACAAGTTCAATACACCTAGGGGTGAGGGATGAGGGTCAGTCATCTTGGGGGGCTTGGAATGTCTCACCATGCAGAGTAAAGTATTAAGTTAAAACGAGAGTTTTCACGCAACCAATATGAAAGTCAAGGTCATGACAATCACATGGGTGAACCTAGAGAGAGGAGGAGGAGGGTGAGACTAGTCTTGGTAGAGAACCCTCACCTTGACAACCTCTCTCTAGATTGGAGCAATTTTAGTACAGTTCTTTGTCTATAATCTGAACTCCAGTTCATCAAGCAAGCTCTCAAGCTCATCCATTCAGTTCACCACGCATGGAGAGTACCCCGACCAAAGACCAAATCCATCTGGCAGTTTCCTTACCCAACAGACGTCCGCTGGGGAAGGAAACTCAACAGGACCAGATACTCACAACAATGCCAAAGGAGACAGTCCCCCTATTACTCCGGCTGGGTCTGAGTGAGAAATCGTCAAACAACTCAAAGACCTTGTCGAGTCCTTCCGCAAAGGCAAAATGTCCAAACCCATTGCCACCACCGCCATCATCAATGCTGCAAACGTCTCCAAGGTTCCCCCAATCATGCTCCAAAGCACCATCAACAGCTACCTCACTCTCCTTGATAGGATTGAAAAGAAAACAAGAATCCAGAGACGTAGAGGCGCTCGCCAGGAAACAATCCAGCCCCACCAGGAGACAATGGGGAGAAATGCACCTGAAGAGGACTCCTAAGGTGTATGGGAAGAGGGAACTGGATCTGAAGAAAGGTCTAGAGGAGGAGGAGTGCCGCAGCATTCCAACCATGACAGCGCTAGCCGTAGAAGGTCTTTGTCACCTAAATTCATTGACAGAATCACAGACGAGTATGTCAAGTCAGTCGAACAGGAATTGCATGGGGGAGATGGAAGCTCAGACCTCAGTTTGGACAATGACAGCAGCAAATCCTCCCACTCTTCTAGTGAGAATAATGAACCTGAACCCAAGCGCAGAAAAATCAACGAAAAAAAGTTTCCTTGGTACAAACAAGAGAAGCTTGCTAGAACAAATGGGGATCTATGATGCGCCGCTAGTTGCAAGTTACTCCAATTGTACATGCAAAACACCAGTGATGTCAAAAGAAGAATACTTACCTCACACTCTGCCTCTTCAGACTTCCCTTCTCCAGAGTGAAACAAGCTCTTCAGAGGCAAAGAAGCATGTTTCGACACGATCTACAGCTCAATCGGACATCTGGGAGCTTCTTGGGAGAATAGAGGCCGTCTCAGACAGCATGAGCTCATCCTTGGATACAGTGCTCCACTTCAAAAGGTTGAGACTAGTGGGCAGTGGTTGGTTGCCGCTAACATCTATGCAAAGGCCTTGCACTTTGCCTTCCCACACTGCAATGGAGAATTCCAGTCCCATGTCAGCAACATCCTCAACCTTTTTGCAGCAAAGCATGAATCGGCTCACGGGAAACTCATTGCATATGACAAGGCAGTCAGATCAAGAGTGGGAGGAGGAATAAGACTCTTACTTACAGACTACCACAAATTCACAGACATCAGAGACTCCACACTTAATGTTGATGGGATCAACTATGGCAGCAAGCGAGCCATCGGAGCAGCCTCTAACCAATCAAATGCAACTCCCAGAAGTAAGTCAATTATCTGCAAGCATTGGAATACAGCAAAAGGCTGCCCCTTTGACTCCAACGCGTGCTACTGGAAGCACGCTTGTAAGGCATGCAGAGGCACACACTCTAAGCACAAATGCTCAGAAGTTAGCAAAGTTTGAAGCAATCAGAAATGACAAGCCCAAGTACCTCCGTTTCAATTACTACGACAGAGCAATGCAACCACCGACCACAACAGCTGCTTGGTCAGAGACTGCTAAGCCACTCCCCTTACCTCCCGCAGCAGAGACTACCAACTCCAGATCACTCACAACACTTCAACAATGCCCAGACCTATTCAAAATTGTCATGCCTATAAATGTTGATCAATTTGAATGCTTACTTGTCGATCAACCAAACCAACCTTTTGTAGATTCAGTACTTCAAAATCTCTGGAGTGGTTTCTGGCCATATGCTGATACACAACCCAATGTCTACCCTTCAATCTGCAACATGTCCTTAGGAACTCCAGGAAATCCTGCAGAGGCAGACTTCCTGCAAACGCAGAGGGATATTGAGATCTCTAAGGGCCGATTCTCTAAATCCTTTGGCAAGGACCTGATGCCATCCATGACAAGTTCACCCATATATGCCATGCCCAAGCCCCATTCAGCTGACTTCAGGTTAGTAATTGACCTCACAGCAGGTCACTACTCACTCAACTCCATGATTCCCCATGAGAAAATTGCAGAGTTCCCCCTCGACAACATGAGCAATCTGGGTGACTTGTTACTATGCATACAAGAATACTCAGACTGACCACTCATACTCTGGAAGTCAGACGTGGCAGAAGCATACCAACTCATACCAATGCACAAACTTTGGCAGCTCAAACAAATAATAACAATTGATGGAGAACAACACGTTGACCGGTGTAATTGTTTTGGAGGGAGGGCCTCTCTAAACTGCTGGGGGTCAGTCAACAGTCTTGTTACATGGATTGCAGAGCATGTCCAGGAGGTGCAATCACCTTTTGTCTTCAATGATGACTCATTTGGAGTCAATGATGAAGCAGACCTCACGAGGTATGAATCTTACGATTGCTTAATGCCCACTAACCAGGTCAAACTACTTCAACTGTGGGATGAACTCAGGATTCCCCATAAGAAAAAGAAACAAATCTTTGGCTCCCCCTTGACCATCATCGGGATTCTTGTTGATCCAAATGCAATGACAATGACCCTCCCGGAGAATGCAAAATGGGATCTGGTAGCGGAAATGCGCCATTTTTCTGAGTCACCAAATGGAAAGTCCAAGTACTTTACTAAGCGAGCCTGGCAGCGGTTAGCAGGATGGGTAAACTGGGGTCTGAACATTTTCTCCCTCCTAGCACCATGCCTCTCCAACATCTATGCCAAGATCAACACAGTCGGTGACTACCCTCATGCCCAAATCTGGTCAAACACTATGATCAGATCTGACCTTCTCTGGGGCGCTGCACATATTGAGATGTCATCTGGCATTTGACTACTTGAGTCCCATGCATGGGACAAGGTAGACGCAGACATTATACTTGAAACCGACACATGCCCCTCAGGTCTGGGGTTCTGGTACCCAAATACGCGTAGAGGTTTCTTCTCAGAACTGCCAGCAGATGTCCCAAATGACTGGATTTTCTACCTAGAGGCCTTGACTGTAACCGCCACACTCGAGCACGTGGCAACAGAAAACGGTTACCCATTGAAAATAATGATTTTTACAGACAATTCCAACACAGTTAACATCTTCAACTCCCTACATGCCTTACCAACTTACAACCCACTCTTACGCCATGCAGTCAACATCTTACTGGCAGGAGACCACAGACTGAAGGTCAGGTTTATCCCCGGTGAACTGAACAAAGTAGCAGATCTCATCTCATGGCAAAAGTTTCATGAAGCGAGGTGCTTGTTCCCTTCTCTAAGTATTGAGCCTTTTAAACCCCCTCAATTGATGCTGGGGGCTGCAAAAAAATGATCCTGTCCCCCAGGCAGCCTAGATGTCCTGCCTGGTCATGTGAGCAACTCATTAGAGAACAATTGCTTGCATTGGGCACGTCAATCAACTCAAGCACATACTTATCCTATGGGTCAGCATTGAATTCCTACCTTGACTTTGTCAATCGTCATGATATGGAAGCACGTCCAACACCAGACATACTCTCATTCTACATTGTCTATATGTGTCATCATATAGAGCCATGCTCGGTCAGAACCTACCTATTTGGAATATGCAACCAATTAGAAGCCTATTTTCCAGACATTTGAGCAGTCAGAAATTCAACTCTAGTGAAAAAGACCCTAGCAGGCTGTATGAGGCTAAAATCATTGAATACAAAAAGAAAACTACTGCTCACTCATGATCACCTCCTACAAGTCATCAACAAACACTCTAGACACCCACAGCATGATGACCTTCTCTTTGTCGCGCTGCTCCTAACAGGGTTCTATGGCTTTCTCAGGTTTCCAAACATTTTTGTGCCTACTTGGAGAGCAGAGCAAGACATTTCCCTCTGCGCAGCAAACTGTGGTTGATGTCCGACAGGACTCTGCCAACGAGAAACTTCTTCATGCAACGGCTGCATTCCTTCTTCCCAACCTCTATAGCTGGACAGTCAATGCGTGCAGGAGGAGCAACTTTCTTAGCGGAAATCAGGATGCCTCCACACTTGATCCAAGCAGCGGGCCATTGGTCATTGAAGGCCTTCCAAAGATACATTCGGAAAAACCCCATACTCATTCACACCCTTGCTCTGCGTAGGACAACGGACAACATACGTTATTAGACTCTCTCTTTCTTCCCCCCCGATTTTTTCCTGTTCCAACCCATCAAACATTTTTCTTTTTCTCTCTTCATCTAGGTGTACTTTTTTCCTTTCCCTAGGCATAGCAGACCATCTTTTTTTCTTCTAGGCACAACAGACCTCTTCTTATTTCAACCTAGGCATGTTGGACCTTTCTTCTAGGCACAGTGGACCTCTCCTTATTTCAAACTAGGCATATTGGACCTTTCTTCCCTTTTACAACACTCCCTTATCCTCATCGTGACAATCGGACACACAATTGATTTACCTTACATACGAACAAATGCGAATAAACGCGGACCTCCCACCTACTCAAAATGATCGGTACCCTCAACTAATAGCAGAAACAATCACAATAGCGGAGCAGGTGGTGGAATAAACGACGAACCGGGGTTGGGACAAGCTACTGAAGCTCTCCTGAACAAACCCCGGTATTGTTTGACTTGCGGTATCCCTTATTGCTGAATACTCCTGAATGTGTGCGTCCGACAAGAGACTCGAGCATTGGTTAAGTTAAAACAAGAGTTTTCGCGCAACCAATACGAGAGTCAAGGTCACGACAATCACGTGGGTGAACCTAGAGAGAGGGGGAGAAGGGTGAGACTAGTCTCGGTAGAGAACCC
>QLOM01004528.1:0-12741 GCA_003313785.1 Termitomyces sp. MG148 | reverse complement strand
GAGAGTCGGAGATGGTGTCGGTGGTTTGTCGGAGGTGGGTGAGTTCGGCGGAGTGCTGGGTAAGGGACGCTTGGGTGAGTTGCACCTGCGTTTCTAGGTGGAGCAGGCGGGTCCAGGCTTCCTCGCCGGAGGCGGCAGCGTCCGGGAGCACTTCTGGAGCGGCGGGCTGAGACATAGACAAGGCAGTGCTTAAAACTGGTGGGGGAGCGACAAATAGGAGCCAAGAGGTGTTTGGCGGCTATAGGGGGCTACCAGACCGGAATTAGGAGACTTGTTCTGCTGTAAGGGCGACCTCCGGGGGTTGCGGCTAAGTCACACAACTGGCAGAGGGAAATCCGAAGTGTATTAGAGACAGTACATATTACAGGGAAGTAACTAATCACCTGGCAGAGGGAAATCCGAAGAGAACAAGTCTAAGGATTCCTCTGCCACAGCGTGGCGCATCAGTGCGGGGGCGGGGGCGTGAGAACGACTGTACAACATCTCGGAGAAGTCCGACGACTGCAAGGGAGCGTCCCGGAGACCTCTGGGATGGCCCGAAAAGGAAATGGCCGGAAAAGGAAGTCCGGAGGGTCCCGGAGATCTCTGGGATGGCCAGAAAAGGAAGTCCCCTGACAGTGTCCCAGGAAGTATAGGAAGGGGTGGAAGAAGCTGATTGATGAACATGTGGCTGCGGGACGCATTCGGCCGTCTTCTTCCCAATACGCCAGCCCCTTGTTTGTGATTCCCAAGTCAGACCCGTCGGTACCCCCTCGGTGGGTAAATGACTACCGTAAATTGAACGCCTCGACTGTTCCGGATAATTTTCCCTTACCAAGGATTGATGATATCCTGGCGGATTGCACACGTCCACACGTTCATTATTGGGGGAAGATCGATCTCACCAATGCCTTCTTTCAGACATTGGTCCACCCGGATGACATCAAGTACACAGCCATGCTGACGCTGTTTGGATTGTGGGAATGGGTTGTAATGCCCATGGGGTTGAGGAATGCACCGGCGACACAACAGCGCCGCATTACACTTGCGCTGCGTGAGTATATTGGCAAGATTTGTCATGTTTACTTGGATGATATCATTATCTGGTCAACAACTATTGAGGAGCATATTGCGAACGTGGAGAAGGTCCTGCGCGCACTACAAAAAGCGAGACTATATTGTTCCTTGAAGAAGAGTGACTTGTTCTGTACAGAGGTCGACTTTCTGGGGCATCATATTTTGGAACGAGGCATTGAGGCGGATGCTTCAAAAGTCGACAAGATCTTGAACTGGCCGAGGCCAAGAAAGGCTAAACATGTTCAGCAGTTTTTAGGTTTGGTGCGCTATATCGCAGTGTTTCTGCCTGCTTTGATGGAACACACCTCCGTTTTGACCCCGTTGACAAAAAAGGAGTATAACGAGAGCTTCCCCATGTGGACAGCGGCTCATCAGCACATGTTCGAGTCTATCAAGCATTTAGTTGTTGGCCGAGATTGTCTGACTACGATGGACCATGAAGACCCAGGGGCAAACAAGATTTTTGTGACATGTGATGCCAGTAAACGCCAAACGGGTGCTGTTCTGTCGTTTGGAGAGACTTGGGAAACGGCGAGACCTGTTGCGTTTGACTCACGACAACTTTCACCAGCCGAAAAGAACTATCCGACGCATGAACATGAGTTATTAGCAATTGTGCGTGCATTGCATAAATGGCGGACAGACCTTTTGGGTTCTTCTTTTGAGGTGTACACGGACCATAAAACGTTGCAGAACTTTGACGCCCAGAAGGATCTGTCGAAGCGGCAAGCACGATGGATGGAGTTCCTGTCACAGTATGATTATTGGATCCATTACATTCCTGGTGCGGATAACACGGTTGCGGATGCGCTGTCTCAATTGCCAGACGAAGGTGCAACGATGGTGGGGGAGGTCCTTGTGTTGGAGGGGGAGGAAATTACCCTAGATGACATAAAGATGGGATACTTATTTGACCCCTATACAACCCGGTTGCTTGACGACTACGCAAAGGGGTTGTTACCTCCAGGGGTGGAAAAGAGAAATGGGCTTCTTTACGTGGGCGACCGACTGATCATTCCGAAATTCAAGGGTCTGCGTGAAAGTCTGTTTCGGATGGCCCACGATGAACTGGGTCATTTTGGATCAGAGAAGTCTTATGCGTCGCTTCGACACTCATATTACTGGCCAAATATGCAGCGGGACCTTGTCAGTGCTTACGTTCCATCATGTCTGGAGTGTCAGCGTAATAAGAGTCGAACAAAGAAGCCGGTAGGACCATTACATCCCTTACCTGTGCCTGAATCTTGTTTTGGCTTGGTCACCTTGGATTTTGTAGGCCCTTTACCAACGGAGGATGGGTTTGACCAATTCTGTTCCATGACGTGTCGCGTGGGGGCTGAAATTAGGATTTCTCCAACGCGATCTTGCCAGACAGGAGAAGAGTTTGCGGAGATTTTCTTTCGCGACTGGTATTGTGAAAATGGCTTGCCGTATGAAATCATCACGGATCGCGACAAGATTTTCACGTTGGGGTTTTGGGAGGCGTTCATGAGGTTGACGGGGATTAAGCACAAGCTTTCAACGGCTTTTCACCCTCAGACAGATGGCGCTTTGGAGCGTTCGAACAAGACAATCATACAGAGTATTCGTTACCAGGTTGACCGCGCTCAGAGGGGTTGGGTAAAAGCTTTGCCATTCATTCGCTTTACAATGATGAATACAGTAAACTCATCAACGGGCTTTTCACCTTTCCAGCTGAGATCAGCCTTCTCACCTCTGGTCCTAGTTCCACTCGAGCGTCCTTGGGAGTGCGTGACACCTGCAGAACAATTGGCAACGCATGTGAAGGAGAAGATTGAAACGTATCTGGCGGGAGCGATGGATAACCTGTTGACCACCAAGATTAATCAGGCCCATCATGCTAACAAGCATTGCTTGGCCGAGATAGACTTCAAAGTGGGGGATAAGGTGATGTTGTCGACCGCAAATCGTAGGCGGGAATACATGCAGAAGAAGGATGAGAGAGTGGCTAAGTTTATGCCCTATTAGGATGGACCGTACACGGTTTTGAAGGCTTACCCGGAGAGTTCTGAATACGTCCTGGATTTGCCAAAGAGTATGAACATCCTTAATCGTTTTCATTTGAGCCTGTTGACTCCTCATCTCGCTAATGATGATGCGTTGTTCCCTTTGCATGCTTATGAGATGCCCAGTCCAGTGGTGACCAAAGACGGACAGAAGGAACATTTCATTGACCGGATTATAGATGAGAGGAAGCGTGGCCGGGGTATGCAGTATTTGGTGCGATGGCAAGGATTTGGTCCCGATCACGACGAGTGGAAGAGTGGGAAGGAGTTGAGTGACACGGTCGCGTTGGACGAGTGGGAGAGCAACAAGTTGCCAAAGGATTAGTTTGCTCAAAAGGGGACGGAGAGGGATGGAATTTTTTTAATTGGAGGGTGAGTGTAAGCAAGTTGCTTACAACAAGACGCGGAGATGATCAGGCGGATGATTGAGGCGTTCAATTGGACAAGAGATGACGTCGGAGAGGGAGGACAAACCTAAATTAGGAGAGTACATATACAGGTCGTAGTCGCAAGTGGACGGGTAGATACTCTTAGAATCATATTTTGTGCCATTCACGTTGCCACGTCTAAGTGAAGTGGGACGTGACGCGTCCTCTTACATATGCCTATCCGTGCCTGAGAGTCTCCTGAAAAGGGAAGAATGGTCTCACATTGACCATATGTTAGCACAGGAATGTGATCATCGCAGTAAAAATTTACGGCCTTGTGTTGTTTTTTTTTTTTTTCTTTTTTTTTTTTTTTTTGGAGTAACGTTTGGTATGGTGGTGGCCTCCTCGCCCTGGGCGATTCAGCCCCACCCGTTTGTAGGCACCTGGGGTCAAAACCAGGTTATAGTCCGAAAAATCCGTCATATATCTCTGCAAGGAAATGCTTTTACGCACACTGTGTGGGGCTCCTGGCCTGGGTAGGCTTTTAGCCTACCCCTTCCCTTTTGTCCGACCAAATACCCACTAAAACCCCGCTGTGGCTCTCTAATGTTGGTTCTGTTGATCTAGTTAATGTTTCAAAGCCTGTGTTTTGCCACGTGTCAATTACAGTAGCTATCGGGATGGATTTCTTTCCGAATTTTTTGCTTGTTAGCTTTGAATCCAGATCAACTCTACATCCTAGTAGTGAAAGAGGCCAAATGTGCAGGAACTGTTGCTAAGGCCTGAAACCATCAAGGAGGCCTGTCTTGAGTAAGTTACTAAGCATTGAATAAGCTATAAGCGTCGCTAATATCTGAAACCATCAAGGGGCCTGTTGCTAAGCATTGCTAAAGTGATCTGATGTCGGATCTTTGAGAAGCACTAGGTTTTGATAGGTGTTACTAAAGGCCTTGGCATCGGTTATCACTGATTGGGGACCTGAAAGGGGGCCGGGCTGAAGTCAGGTGAGTGGCAGGTGATCGCCAAGTCAGGTGGTTGCTAAAGTCCCATGGTTGCCAAGTCTTGTAATCCCCGTGTGACCAGTAAATTGTCATCTGATCGCCAAGTTAAGTCCCGTGATCCCACACGTTGTGTCCTGTAGCCTGAGTTCAATCTCTGCTAGCTGCAATATATAAGTCACTAAAAATAGTGCTGGTGCGCTGAGCTCAGCCAGAGGCTTATCACCAATGAATCTGGTCTGATCAAATCCCTTTCTGACACACACAAATGGCTGGAAACTAAGGGCAGGATTGGGTGGCTGAACTCTATGATTGAAGCAAGATTGTTAGCATCTTGGCAACCGCAGCAATTATGCCCAAACAGCTAGACCTCAGAAATGCAATGCTAGCAGTAGCCTTCATTCTCAAAGCTGATATCACTGACAATGTTTCTACAGTTCTAGCTGATGCTGTCGCGACCAAGGTGCTCAACTCCTTCCATAGCCTAGTCAAGAAATTGGGTTTAACCACTGACTTCCTAGTTGCCAACAATGCCAAATGTGCCAAAATAACACTCATCTTAAAAACATTTACTGATACTCTATCAAACATAATCAAATCTCTTGGAGTGCTTACAACCAAGCCATCAGCCACCTATTCTCAGCCACCTAGCCAAGATTTGTGGGCAGCAGTCGCAAGAGCCTCTGCTACAATGCCCCTGACTACCCTCTCCTTGCTTTCTTGCCCTAACAACAGTTTGACAGGCAAGGAGCTAATCAGAGTTCAACAGAGAATCCTTTGGGATGCTTGCACAGTGTTGATACAAATAGACCTCAACAGCCCCTCAGCTCCCACAGATCTTACAGTGTCAGGAGTTTCTAGGCTCCATGAAGACCTCAACAAAGTCCTCCAATCACTAGACAGGCAAAACAGGTTGCTTACAGACGTGGAGTCAGAGGATGGTGAAGTGGAGAACACTGGTCAGAGAACACATGCAATAGGCATGAAGGCCATGAGCATTAGTGTGTTCCTTATCAAATTTGATAATGCTGAATCTGCAACCAGGTTTTGGAGCTATGTGAAATTCAACAGTAACCACTTTCTGAACATATTTGGCAATGGTATGGACACCATCAGCAAGGCATTCAACGTCATTGCCTGTTTTGTCCCTTGCACTGGATTGGTTGAGCCTGAAGACCAAGCCTGCCTGCATACAATAGAACATGAGAACAATCTTACAGCTAATTCTATATTGATAGCACAATGGCTCAAGCAACTAGTTCTCAGACACTCTAAGCAAATGGTGGCCTCTCTCAAAATATCTTGCCATGACCCCAAAACAGCCAACAGACTCATTCAAGGATGTATATTCATTGGAGACTGTCAAGTCTTGATTTGCAAGGATATTTGTAAGTCCATTTGCTGCAATAAGTGTCAGAAATTTGACCACTTCTATGCAAACTGTAAAGACTTCAGGACCTGCACCAAATATGCAAGTACCAACCATTCAACTGATACCTGCAAAGCCATGAGAGCCAGGTGCATCTCCTATGGACCTGATTCAACTCATGCAAGTTCAGACCACAACTGCCCTACCTTTGCCAAACACTGCTCCAACTTTGATGCCAAATTCCCTGAAAATCACATGCTCCTACTTTCCTGGCAGCGACCCACTGCCCTGGGTGATGGCACCTCCACCAAAGCCTTTACCCACCAAGCAAATAGCCCCCTCCTCAGCCACCCCTGCATCCAATCCCACATTCCTTGAGACTGGTGGTCGGATTCTCAATTGACTCCTGCAGAGGGCCATCAAACCACTCCTGCAACCAGCCAAGCTCCTAATTGTATGAGGAATCTAGGGGAATTCAGCTTCACTTTGCAGCCTATTGGCACGAAGCAAAGAACTAACGCAGCAAGCCAGTCCACTACCCTTCATAAATGAATAGACAACCCTCTTTGACACCAGGTAAATTCTGCATTTGGCAGCAGAATACCAGAAGATCCAATGTTGCACAGGCTGCAATGATCAACTCCATGAATCTAGAAGAATGAAATATCCTTGCCATTCAAGAACCATATCTCAACTGCCTTGGCAACACCAAAGCCTCCAGCTACTGGCAAATTATATACTCTGACTTCTATAGACGAGATGGAAGCATTCGCTCATGCTCAGTCCTTCTGATTAATTCAAACATTGCCACTGACACATACACTAACCTCCTTATACCCTCTACAGACGTTACAGCCATTAAATTTGCAGACAAACATGGTAGCCTTACACTAATCAACATATATAACAACTGCACCCATAACAATGCCCTTGCCACCATAATAGCTTTTTTGGCTGCTTACCCCTTAGTCACCCAAACTACAACCAGTGACCAAATGATATGGATGAGTGACTTCAACAGACACCACCCTTTGTGGGAAACACTCAATAACCACCACCTTAATGACTCTAACAACTGTATTTCTCCTCTTTTCAACCTCTTAGAGGATTGGAACATGGAACTAGCACTACTTCCTGGGATTCTCATGCTGCAGACAGCTGGCAACCAATGGACTAAACCAGACAATATCTGGCATTTGCACTCAGACTTGGATCTAATCATCTCATGCACTACGTACCCCTTCCTACGCCCACCCATCACTGATTACTTGCCTATAGTCACAATTGTTGAACTCCTTGTCCTACACACTCCACTGGTCCTGTTCAAAGACTTTAGGTCAGTTGACTAGAAGAAGTTTGACAATGCTCTGAAAGCTCGTTTGGATACCCTTTTCCTAGCTGCCTCCATAGAGACAGAAAGTGAGTTCCACAATAAAGTAACTGCGCTGACCAATATTATACAAGGCGTGAGCACGGTTGATGAAATAGTTCTGACCAAGAAGCCTTGCTCATTCTTTAAGAGATGGTGGAACAATGATCTATCTCAACTTTGTTCACAGAGACGCAGAGCATGCAACCAGGAATTCAAATTCCATGATATTTCAGACCACCCTGCTAAGGCAGAGGTGGCCTGCCTTTCCAGAGAGATAGCTGAGGCAATTAGAAAAGCAAAGGAGGAACATTGGTCAAATTGGCTTGAAAACATCAACACATGGCAGATTTACTTCGCCAATAAATGTGACGATCAAAACCCTTTGATCGATGTCTATGTAAGCGACATGGCCCTTTCTCGATCGCGCTCTACGCAATGCGTCCACCCTCGATATCATCACACTGCATTGTCGCAATAGACGACAATGGCCCCATTGTCTCATACTACTGTATATAGTCCTGCCTACTGCTTCGCTTGTCCCCGTCCTGCATCCTTTTCTCCACTGACATAGAGCTCGTCAGGTCGGTCTAGTACTTACGTCCTGCATCCTTTTCCCCACTGACATAGAGCTCGTCAGTCCACTGGACTCAGCTTTTCTCTCTGCAGGACGCGTTTTTCAGCAGGCACCACGTGTACCTTGGGTCGTCTCCGCCTACCAAACAGTCGGTTTGCCCCAGCAGCTTGCCGTTCACCACCATCTCCACCTTCGTTATCACCTTTATCATCGCACCTCCCATCTCTAACACCTTCGCCATCCCTATCGCCAACCATGCCTGAATTTGATCAGCCAGGACCCAGCCCCGATTCTTCGGAAGCTCAGCAGCAGGACATCCCGGTGCAAAGCAACGATTCTGCGCTCGCCGGCATGATGACCATGTTTCGAGCACTTGCTGCCCTAGCAAACCAGTCTCTAGGCCTTGCGGCACCTCTTGCAGCGCAGGCCAGCTCCCCTCCCCCTTTGTTTCCGGCCTTCATCTTGATAGATCAATCCCCCACTGGTAAGTCTTTACTTGCGCTCTTCCCTGCTATCGAGACAAGTGTGCTGCTGGATATTGCTTGGCATGAGTTTTGACCTATGGATCTGTGCAAGCTGGACCCCGCATCAAAATTCCGTCATGCGGATCTAGAGCATACAGACTCCAATGGCTCTAGAATTGCTGGTGCCAAGGACTACCCTACATTTCATAACCTCTTTGTCCCCCTCTCAACCTATTTTTCAGTCCTCCAGGCATTTGCAGCCTCCTCTGGCAATGCACACGCTACATTCCTGATTGGTCACGGAGCTGCAAGGTACATCTCGCACCTTGCAAACCTTAATCAGAAGTATGAATGGATGGCGGTCCTTCAATACCACATCTATTTCCACCTCAGCCGGCGGCAGGAAATGCTCTCTGGATCTTACTCAGGCTGGGCTAAGCCAGATGATCTGCTCTTAACGGAGTTCTGCCTGGGCAACGCCCATGTGCCAAGCACTTCACGTAAATCTACAGGGAAGCGTGACTGCGATATCAGCTCCAAAACCTGCTTTGCGTTCAACAAAGGCACTTGCATTACTTCTCCATGCCCTGACGGTCGTATCCACAAATGTCGCAAGTGTGGTGCCAAGGACCACACAGAGAAGGACTGCAAAAAGACATGAAGACATGCCATGGCGGGCACGCGGCCCGTCAATCAGGTTCTATCCACGGTCTTGGTCTCACTGCCTTCTCTTGCTTCATCAAACCCTCCTCCTCCCCCAGAATTTACCCCTAGCCTTCCACACTCCCACCTTTTTCCCCCAGGTCCCCTGCCACCACCACGACCCAACACCAGCCCTCGTTGTAATGCCACATTACTTCAGCCACCTTCTCCATCTCCAGTTCCCTCCCCTCTTGTCATTGATGCCTGGCGCTACTATCTTCGAGACTATCCAGATCCTAGTTTTGTAGCTGCTTTACTCAATATAATTCAATTTGGTGCTTCTATCGGATTTACGGGTGAGGATCACCATCAGTCTTGCACCAACCTTAGGTCTGCGCTCGATAACAAAGAATTTATCGATACTTCCATTCAGTCTCTTGTCAATCAATCTCATGCCGTCGGCCCCTTTGATTCTCCTCCTCTACTGGATTTCCGCTGCTCACCGCTGGGCTCAGTAAGCTGTAAAAGGAAACCAGGAAAGCTTCGCCTGATCAATCATTTATCTTGGCCAAAAGGGACTTCAGTCAAGCAACACTTCTAGCTGAGTCCTTCTTCTTTGACCCACCAGCTGGTCTATCTTTTTTCCAAAGCGCTTATCTAGAACCACTCCCTGACTCCCCAATCTTCTTTTGCAGTTGTATTCTTGCAGCCATTGCAGGCCTCCTCCCATTGAAGGCCTCGGGCCCTGATGGTATCCCAAACATTGTCTTCAAGAAATGTGCATCCACTCTCATCGACCACTTCTTCTTCATTTTCCAAGCAGTCTTTGAACTCAAAGTCTATCATCACAGCTGGCTTGAATTGACTACATTGGTACTGAGGAAACTCGGCAAACCTAAGTATAGCACGGCCAAAGCATATTGCCCAATAGAGCTTCTTAACTCTATGGATAAACTCCTGTCCACCCTTGTTGCTGCTGACTTGTCCTACCTAGCTAAAAAACATGGCATGCTCCCAGCAGACCAATTTGGCAGGAGACCTGGCAGAAACACATTGAACGCAATTCACATGGTAGTCCAGACCATCAAGAATGCATAGCGTGCTAGGAAATCGGCAACTGCTCTCTTCCTGGACGTCTAAGGATTCCCAAACACAGTCCACAAATGTCTCATCCATAACATGAAAGAATGCTAGATGCCAACAAGTCTCATCCACCTAATTGACCTCATGCTTTCCAACCAATGTACGTGGCTCACCTTTGATGACTTCAAGTCTGATTGGATCAATGTGACAAATGGGACAACTCAAGGATGCCTGCTTTCAATGATTCTTTATGCCTTCTACAACGCATTGCTAATCTCCACAGCTCTCCCAACAAGCCAAGCCAAAGCCTCTTTTGGCTTTGTCAACAACACAATGCTCCTTGCAGTCTCTAAGACCTTTGAAGGGACTCACAACATTATCAATAACATGCTTCATCACTCTTAGAGTGCACTCAAGTGGTCTTTCTCTCATAATTTCCACTTCAAACTGTCCAAGCTAGCACTAATGAATTTCCCTCATTCACAGCACAACCAACCTCCACCTGACCTTCTGATCCAACAACCCAATGCGGACAGCTCACTCACCATGCAACACGTATCTACAGTGCAATCTTACAAGTACCTAGGTGTATACCTTGACACATGGCTACAATAGACAGCTTACAAGCAGAAAGTCAAGGCCAGCGTGGCATGGTGGACCCTCCAGGTCTCACAACTATTCCAAGCCTCCAGTGGAATGCCTCCTCACTATATCTAACAGCTCTACAACACAGTAGTGGTTCCAGCATTTACCTATGCAGCTGACGTTTGGTACTCAGGGGTGTCCAATCCTTGCCTCAGCAGCAAATGCACTGGATCAGTAGCAATCACCAAGGCACTAACCACAACTCAATGATGTGTGGCCAAAATTATAACTGGTGCTCTCTCCACCACTGTGTGTGACATTATAGAAGTCCATTCCAATATTCTTCCAATAGACCTTCTCTTTTGTAAAGTGCTAACATGTGCAGCAATTTGTCTATCCTCACTATCACCAACCCACCCTATCTACAAAGTACTCAGACATGCTGCCAAATACTCAGTCTGTTGCCATTGCTCCCTGCTGCACCATCTTGTCTCCTTTACAAGAATCAACTCACTTTCTATTGAAACTGTCCATCTTTGCTGCAGGCAGCTACAAGCCAGCCTTCATGACACATATAGCCAAATCAAAGAAACTAGCACTGCAAGACATAACACAAACATTCAAACAAGCTACAACAGCTATATTCTGCAATGGATTGAGCTATGAAGGTGAGGTAAAGGCCTCAGCAGTCATGTTTTTGTAGATGGCAAAAAAGTCTTGTCCCTGAGATATCACCTTGGCTCCAATGCGGAGCACACAGTCTATGAAGCTGAGGTAGTAGGTTTTATACTTGGCCTCCACCTTTTATGATCCATCAGCATAAGACTAAAGGAGCTGACCATCATTAGTAGCAACAGTCAAGTGGCAATCCAAGCTCTATCCAACCAACACCCACACACTGCCCACTATCTCCCCGACGCTGTCTACTCCAGTGCAAAGCCCTCCATGTAAAGCAGGACCGCTTACTCAATGCGTCTAAACGACGTGCTGTGTATGCCATGGACAATGAGTAGCAACCCTGCTCACAAAAAGTAATCTGCCTCCAGATTCACTGGACACTGGACCATGAAGGCTTCCTTCCCAATGAGAGAGCTGACCAACTAGCCAAGCAGGCTGTGAAAGGCTTGTCCAGCAACTGCCAAGACTTCTCACCCTTCCTTCAATCCAAACCACTCTCCACCAGTATAGCAGCAACACATCAAGCAAAGTTGGAAAAGATACAAGACACATAGAAGAAACAATAGAGAAAATCATCCAGACCTCTGTAACAGAAGTTACAGTTTGTAGAGCTTAGTGTTCAGACTACACTGAATCAGACCAGTCTTGGTCTATTGACGATGTGGTATCTAAACAAAAATAAGCTGATTATATCAGCATGTACATATGTAATGGTATAGTAATAATATAAATATTAATATTGAAAATAATAATAATAACAAGAGGTGCTCAAGGTGCCACTCCACTACAACTCCATATACAGACAATTAACAAATTCCTACCATCCAAACACTCCATGAACCTCATCAAAGATCTACCCAAACATCATTCAGCAACACTCATACAAATAAGGTCCGGCCATGCACTGATCAACCAAGTCCTATTTCACATTCACAAAGCTAAGTCTCCAACATGCCTCCACTGTCTGGGACTAATGGTCAAAACAATCCAACACTTCCTCTTTGAGTGCCCACAATATGAACAAGAGCATCATCTACACATCACCTGGCTGTTAAAATGCAAAGCTGAGTCTCTCAGCACCCTTCTTGACTCACCTGTTGGCCTGAAGCATCTATTAAGATATATCAAAGCTACCAAGAGATTCTACACCAACCTCGCTCAACCTGCCCTGCCTCACTCTCCACCGTCAATTTAGTTGCGCCACATCACATTCCTGGAGCACTAACACATAAAAATGCTGCCATACTTACACTAACATCTATTTGACTAATAGCGGCACTTGGCCATTGACCACCTCCCCCTCCTATACCATACTCTGAACAGGTGGAGACTCACAGCCCAGATGCTCATCACACTCCACCCACCTGCAATGCAGGTTTCTGTCAAAAGCCTAAAACCAACTGTACAGTCCTAGCCAACACATTTTGGAATTACTAGGAGGGCATCGTCTAAGCAATGCTTGGAAATGTTGGCCTGCTCATTTTCTGCGTATCTGGGGGGTATGGAATTTGATGGCCCTTGTAAA
>QLOM01004527.1:0-18660 GCA_003313785.1 Termitomyces sp. MG148 | reverse complement strand
AGGTCAAAATGCGGGGGTTGGTTATGCTGGAAAGGGGGAATGTTCTTCTGAGGCTGCTGAGAAGGGGTGGGGTTGCCCTGGGCGGTCCAGTTGTCCATGTAGCACAGGGTTTTGTCGTTGTTGTCTGTTGGAGGTGCTGCGGATTGTTGGGTTGTTCCAGGGTTTGTCTGGGTGGTCTTGCCCCAAGTCCAGAAGGTGCTAGAAACAGAGTGAGCGCAGGGATGGGCGGAGAGACTTACATTGTGGGCAGCGGGCTAGTCGAACAGTCCTCCTTTGGGATTCAGGGACCATAGGGTGGCAGAAGCGGCATTGAGGCCATCCTGGTTGCACAGGGCTCAGGGACCTTTCAGAGCAGGTGCCAGGGCTTCTTGTTGAATGTGAAAGGATTGAGCTGAGTCTACGGGGTCTTCAAAGTGTTGCGGATTGAAGGACGTGTAGATTTTATTGACAAGGTCGCAAAGCTCATTCCTCTGAGCAGCATTCCGCTGTAGAACAACTTTAGCCATCTCCAGAATCTCACTTTTTGCGTATCGGTCGTGAAACTCCAAGAGGCGGTGGGCCCATTCTTCTGGGGACACCAGGCCCTTGTACTGTCCTAAGCTGAAGAGGAGTTTGCGGATCCAATGGGCAAATTCTTCTGGGAAGATGCAGAGGGCACGAAGTATTTTGTTCCATTCCCAGATATAGGCATGGCTTCTTTGATAGGGTGCTGTGGGTGCTGTGGGTGTTCAAATGGGTGGAGCTGCCATGGACCATTGCTGGAAGAGTCGGGGTTCCGTAGGGGGGGTGGTGGAGCAGAGTAGCCATAAGGGTATTCCAGGGTGAAAGGTCCAGCTCCAGAGATGACAGGTTGGGTCCATTTGTGGGGTGGCGTATGAGGTAATCTGCCAGGTAGTACCTAGGAGTAGGATCCTGTAGTTGCCTGAGTGCTGAGTTGCCAGTGTGGGGGTAGGTTCTGGCTAATCAAGGGTCTGACATATCCACTGTCCTGATTCTGGGCTCATATGTGAGGGGAATAAGGTTCATTGGTTAGGGGTGAATACAGAGGGCGGGGGGTGCTGATGACGTAGTTGGTGTTATATATAGGGTGCCTATAGGCATTGGTCTGATAGCTCGTGGAGTAGGTTTGGGTGTACATAGCCATCAAGAATTAATAAGGGGGGAGTCTTGATATTATGTCAGGTTCCACTGACCGTGGAGGCTCAGTCTACTGGGCAAGACTCTTACAGGAAGATGTGATAGCTCTGGTGTACAATTCCGGGACCTACAAAAGCTCCGGGGGCAAAATGCTATGCTCCAAGATGGGCATAGGCATTTAAAGGATTTCCAGGGCAAACCACAAGATAGGAGGCAAGTGTGCGGGGGTTCTGAGTAAGTTTGAAGGCAATGCCAATTTAGGAGAAGTGAGGTGGGAAAGGTTATTGGCTTTACAATTCAAGCTGAGTGGGCGAGTGTCAGGGGACTCCTCATTTCTCCCTTCTTCCACTCCTTATTCTTTCATTCTTCCTCTATTTATTTCCCTATTTCTGCTGTCACTCTTTTACTTTACTGCTTCTATTCCTTCAACACTATCTATTGGTACTATTCTCAGCCCTTGAGGTGCTCTGGTTCTTTAGTTATCATTCAAACAAGTGTAGCCACCGCTTCCAGAGGCTTAGTAAGCATCCAGAGGCTTAGTCATCTCGAGGCTAGCCTCCAAATTACTAAGCAAGTCACATGAGACATGTGCATGACCTCTGGCAATGGCAATTTCCGAGTTTTTGATTATTTTCGGAGATTTTCCTTTTTTAGATTATAAATTTTATTGTGGCTTTTGTCATACTATACAGTTACTTCCCACGCTTCTGGAGCCTTGGAAGTGTCACTCCTGGCATAGGGAATCCCTAGACTTGTTCTCTTTGGATTTCCCTCTGCCAGGTGAGTAGTTATTGTTGTATTACCTATATATATTTTAATATACTTTGGATTTCCCTCTGCCAGCTGTGTGACTGAGCCATAGCCTCCAGAGGTCGCCCTTACAGCGAGGCGAGATTAGATAGAGTTGGGCCAAGACTTAGAGTGACATAAAGAAATGAACCCGGAGTGTAATTAGAAACAAGGGCTGGGACTTGAGAAGAGTCAGAATCTGTAAAGGGGAAAGGAAACACAAGTTGGGACTAAACTAGGAAAGAGTCACAAGAAAGAGAGAGAGAGAGAGAAGTACAAGGCAAGATATTCAAGACAAGTACAAGACACAAGACAAAACAGAGTTAAAAATGGGCATGATACAAGGCAGAGTCACAAAACACAAGTAGGAATAGATTTGAGAACACAAAACAAAACACTGGGTAACAATACGGTGTGGGTTATGCAATATCAAGACTACTAACTAAGTCCCTATCCTACCACTTAAGTACTCCTGCGGGTATGTCCTGGGCCAATCCCTCAATCTCTGGGTCTGAGCGCAGCTCCAGGACTCTATACAAGTTGGTGGGTATTGGTTCCAATAGAGTAGAGTGGCGGGTGTCAGTGGCAATCAGGTGGCAGTGGCATTGGAGGCTTCCAAGGGTGGTGATGCGCAATGGGGGTGACATGATGGCCAGGTGATGCACGTAATGGCATGATTGCCAGAGGGGGCCAGCAATGTCCAGGAAGAGTCAGTGATGTCTGGAAGATTTGCATGACTTCTCAAGACTTGGTGATGGCCAGGGTGATTAACGGTGGCGTTAGTGGTGGTTGTAGGAGTGAGATCACTGGCAGGGATCAGTCCAGGGCTGTGGGGCTAGTGGGGGAGCCATTCTCCAGGACCTCCGGAGGTGGCAGTGTAGTTTTTTAATGTTTATTTTGACTTCTAGTGCATGTTCTGTCTCTGAATGCTGTACAGCATTTTGTAGAGACTACTACCAGGAGGCTTACAGTTTTCAGCCTGTATATTTAATGTTTATTTTGACTTCTGGTGCATGTTCTGTCTCTGAATGCTGTACAGCATCGTATCAGCGCTACTTCACTAAGTTGGACGTCCGTTGGGGCTACAACAACGTGCACATCCAGAAGGAAGATGAGTGGAAGGCAGCATTCCGAACCAATTGCAGGCTGTTCAAACCCTTGGTGATGTTTTTTGGACTCACCAACAGCCCCGCCACCTTCCAAACCATGATGAATAACATATTCTGGGACCTTATAGCCAACGGCGTGGTATGCATGTATCTCAACAACATTCTTATCTACACCAAGACATTGGAGGAACATTGTTGGATCACATGAATTGTCCTAGACTGTCTCTGCCAGCACCAGCTCTACCTTGAGCTAGAGAAGTGTGAGTTTGAGCAGACTCACATCAAGTACCTCAGACTCATTATCTCCCATGGCATGGTGGAGATGGACCTGGTGAAGGTGGCTGGTGTCATGCAGTGGCCCAAACAAGGAAGTACAGGCCTTCCTGGAGTTCACCAACTTCTACCAGTGGTTCATCCAGGACTTCTCCCACCATGCTCGGTCCCTCTTCAACCTCACCAGGAGGGACGTTGCATGGGCTTGGGAAGATGTGGAGCAGGCCTTCAACGCTTTGAAGTCCGCCATCATGTCCAAGCTCATCTTGCTCTTCCCCAATGACAACGAGCCCTTCCAAGTCGAGGTGGACAGTTCCAACTTTGCCACCATCATGGTCCTCTCCCAGGAATCTCCGAAGAACAGTAAGTGGCACCCTGTAGCCTTCTACTCCAGGAGCCTTGATGCTGTGGAACAGAATTACAAGATCCATGACAAGGAGATGCTTGCAATCATCCGGTCACTGGAAGAGTGGTGCCACTTCCTGGAAGGGGCTCAGCACAAGTTTGAAGTTTGGATAGACCACAAAAACCTAGAGTACTTCCAGACAGCCAAAAAGCTCAACCATTGACAGGCCTGGTAGTCCCTGTACCTTGCCAACTTCGACTTTACATTGCACCACAAGCCCAGCCAAAGCATGGGAAAGCCTGACACCCTTTCCTGGCATGCCAACCATGGTTCCAGTGCAGGGGATAATGACAACATCACCCTCCTGCGCCTGGAGCTGTTTGCCATTTGCACGCTCAAAGGAGTGGTAGTCCAGGGAAACAAGGTCAACCGGACATCTGCCAAGGTAACCAGGAGGGAATACAGAAGGAGGTCACAAAGGCTGTGCTAGCGCTACGCTCAGGACGCTCCTCCAGTGCAAAATCCATACACACCAACAAGTGGGGGCTACAAGACAGACTTCTTACCTTCTAGGGGTGCATCTACATGCCAAACAACCCAGAGCTCTGGAGGTGCATTGTCAAGCAGCACCACAACTCCTGCATTGCTGAATAATCTAGCCACTGAAAGACACTGGAGCTAGTCTCTCAGAACTATTGGTGGCCACAGATGTCACGCTACATCGGTATGTACACTAGCATCTGCAACCTCTGTTTCTGGACAAAGCCCCACCTTTGCTCACCAACCAGCCAACTGCACTCCCTTCCCACACCAGCCACACGCTGGAGCGTGGCCTCTGTCGACTTCATCGTGGAACTCCTGGACGCACACGGATACAATGTCATCATGGTCATAGTGGATTTCTACAGTAAAAGGGTGCACTTCATTCCAACACACACCACCTGCTCTGCAATGGGCACTGCCAACCTGTATCAGAAGAACATCTGGAAGCTCTATGGCCTTTCCAACACTTATGTCTCTGACTGAGGCCCGCAGTTTGTGGCAGACTTCACCCAGGAACTCTACTGCCTCCTGCATGTCAAGCTCCACATGTCCACTGCCTATCACCCACAGTCCAACGGACAGACCAAGCCCGTCAACCAGGAGCTAGAACAGTACCTCCGGCTGTTCTGCAATGAATATCAGGACAACTGGGATGAGCTCCTTCCTGAGGCAGAATTCCAGTACAACAACCACGTCCATGCAGGTCTCCCCATTTTTCCTCAACACAGGCCAACACCCTTGGATGGGCTTCAAACTACATGCATGTCAATTGGAGAATGAGTCGGTCAACAACTTTGTTGACCACATGCAGAAGGCACAGGACAAAGTGAAGGCCGCACTGACCAGAGCAAAGGACAACATGACTCAATACTACGATTGAGGGCAGACTCTGGCACCACAGTACAAGCCTGGAGACTGTTGATACGGTGGCCCGCCGTGATGGAAAGACATAAGAAATGTATTATGTTTTAGCTAGGTACAAAGGAAAAACATTAAAACATGCATAAAACTGCTGAAACCTGTAAGCAAGCGTGTTCCACAGCCAAAACCTGTAGGCTGTACGTACCATAGTATTCCACGCTTGCCAACAATCCTAAAACTGGTCCAAACGTCTAAATCGGAGCACAGATGGTGGAGATATAGACCTATCTTTGAAAGTCGACGATTTGTTGATGAGAAATGATAGCCGAGGGCTTCCATCAATCAATCAGTGATGAAACGGAGTTAGATATTGATAGGAATGATAACCAAGGAGTGGCTGTGCTGATTTAATCATGGAATGATCCAGAGATGAAAATAGCTGCAGCACTCGGTGGCCATCATTTGATGATATCATGGAGTGATCCGGTCAGATCATCAGATTGATTTGATAAGATTAGTCGGATCTCGGATCAGGATTAGATTAGGCTAAAGATAGGCTATCTAATCTCGGATCACAATCGGCAATCAGCGCATCAATCCCATCAAACCTTTGTGACTTTCCTTCCCGGAGCCCTACAGCCCTCAATAATAGTGCTATCCCGCCCCCCTGGGTACCTCCGGACTCCCCGGAACCGCGCGGACACAACGGAAGGACCCTTAGCGGGTCTTGGATGATGGAAACGCAGAACCAGAGGCCAGAATTAGCCTAAAACTGGCTGCTGGAACAAAAACTTTTCAATTCAGTAAAATTTACTGAATTGAACCCCAGCAGGCTCAATCTTAACCCATACCCGGACCAATGAGACGCTTAGAGGCCCCAGATCACGCATGGTCTGTGCGCAAACAGGAGGATATAAATAGGAGAAGAAAAGGGGGTCCCAGCTAAGGAAAACCTGTGCAGCTCGGGGTCCCCAGGGAGTGGACTACTTAGGCTAATCAGCAAAGTACTTCAGACCAGCTTTAATAAAGCTTATTGCCTACATTTGTGTGAATTAAGTTCGCTCAAATCAAAGCTTGAACTTTGTTAATCTAGTGAATAAACCATTTGTGTGGCTCGGGGTCCCCAGGGAGTGTGACTACTTAGGCCTATCATTTAATTGACTTTACTAGAGTCGCTTTTTGGTATCTTTTTAGAGACCATTTATATTGTGGACTACTTCGGTTCATTATAATGATAAACTAAAACTACAAAAACCCTTACAACTTCATTACAAGTGTTAGTTTCTGTGTCATAGCCCCACAAAACTCGCGAAAGTAAAGTTTAGTTGTCTACACTGATTAGAGTCCCTCTGATTAGTTCAACAAACCCTACATTTCGCATCACCGTGTCTACCTAGACGCCTCCAACATTGCAACCACTCAACCATTGCAGAAGCTCTCACACCGACAACTGGGCCCATACGTGGTCAAGCAACAGGTCGGACCCCTAGCATACTGACTCTGGCTGCCCGCCAAAATGTGTTGACTGCACTCGGTCTTCAACATGGTCAAGCTCTCACCTGCCCTGGACAATCCCATCCCTGGCCAACAAGCCCCTCCTCCACTGCCTCCCATCCTCATTGACAATGGAATGGAATATGAAGTGGAGAAGATCCTGGACAGCCGTCTATTCTGGTGCAAACTACAGTACAAGGTCAAGTGAAAGGGCTACAGTATTGAAGACAACTCCTGGAAACCTGCCAAGAACATTCACGTGCTTGCTCTCATCCAGGACTTCCACCACAACCATCTCATGGCGCCAAGAATCATCTGTGGTCTCTACTCTATCTCCCCAACCAACTGTGCTATTTGCAAGCTGTTCTACCTGGTATGTCAAGACACCGCACCCTAGAGAAGGGGTGATGTGAGGGGACTTCTATTTTTGGAACTTCCTTTTTTGGTTCCCAGGGTTCTCCAGAGATTTTTGAAAATCTCTAGGATGCTCCCATGCCTTCCAGAAAGTACTGTACAGTCATTCCCATGCCTCTGCCACCCACGCTGATGTGCCATGCCATGACAGAGGGATTCTTAGACTTGTTCTCTTTGAATTTCCCTCTGCCAGGTGATTAGTTGTATTTCCTGTTGTATTGTACTATCTCTAATAAACTTTGGATTTTCCTCTGCTAGTTGTGTGATTTAGCCGCAACCTCCAGAGGTTGCCCTTACAATTACCCCCCTGCTAGTGCCAAGCCCTCAAGGCACAGGGTGGACAGGTTTTGGGCCTTAGGAGTGGGTGTAGGAGTTGATGGCCGATGGATCCGCCACACAAGTTCAACTTGTTGAATTTCTCGGAGGCTGTCCTTCCTTTTCTCCCAAATGTCTTCACTAGGCCAGCAACCCTTAACTAGCACCCCCAAGTCCGGCACCTCTTTTTCCAGGCAACGCACCTTCACTGCTATGACTGTTTCCCACCATGCTCCTGCTGCCGCACTACCTCCCCAAGTCACAAGGATTGCTGCTTGCGCCCCACACATGTCCCTTGCCCCCATGCTCACCGCAGTACATGTGGCCATCAATCGCATTCCTCCCCAGTTTCTGGTGCCCTCTTGGGCATAGTGCCAGGCCAACGCGCCAGTGAGTGGTCTCTCTTATTTTGATGGCTTTTTCTGACCCCATTCCAGTGCAACTTCTGCACCCATAGTGGTCAGCAATGCATGTTCTCTCCCCTCAACCACCAATCTCAGCAGAGAAGAGTCACCTGTAGAGCCTGTCAGCATCGGCACTCATGCTGCTTGTTCCGCACCCTGTGGGCGGCATGTTGGATTTTAGGTGAGATGGGGTGGGCACTTGAGCAGATATACGAGTTGCTGAGAGGGAGGGGAGGGGTGGAAGGCACACATTGAGCAAGAAAGGAGGCTGAGGAAGACTGGCCAAAGTAGAGAGGAATAGAGAGTAAGAGGAAGGAGGAGAGAGCAGGGATGGAGGAGGTAATTGACCTGATGCCGGAGGAGGGGGTCTTGGGTGGGGTGGAGTTAGTAATGGAGGGGGTCAGTGCTCTGGCTATGGGGGAGGAGTCCCCTACAGGTTCCTTGACCTGCTCAGAGAAAATGATGGGGGGAGGTGCGAAGGGTTGAAAGAAGGTTTTGGATGACTAGGAGAGGGCCAACAAAGGAGGGAAGACAGCGGCAATGGAGAGGGAGGAGCCATGTGCAGGGCCTTCAGCAGTGGCCCTTGGAAAGTGGCGGGCCACCAAGGAGGACGCAGCAGACACAGAAGAAGGGTTGTCAAAGCGCCATTGGGTGAGCCCTGAAGGTCCTGTGAGGTGCCAGCCCATCTTGATGTTTACACAGGTATTCTCTCCAATCACTGGACATGAAGACAAGGTGGCCTCACTTTGGCTGCAGATCACGCAGCTCCATGCGGCTGTCTGCCTCCAACAAGAGGAGGTCAAGTACTAAGTTGCCGAGTTGCGGTCTTTTCTGCGCCTCATAAAGAAGGAACAGGACAAGGCTCAAGTGGCCTGCAATATGTCCAACAGGTCCTGGAAGATTGTGGAGGGGTTGGAAGAGGATGCTTGAGGGTCCCAGGGCTTTTGGGGAAAGAGCCAATGGAAGGTTTGGAGTGCGTCAAGGGCACCGCAAAGATGTTTGAAGGGTTCCCAGGTGTTGTCTTTGGGGCTGTATCCAATTCAGCAAACTAGGTAGTGAACCCTACCTTAGTGGAGGTGGGAGTCCATTACTTTGTCCACCTTGTATTTGGGATCACCATCAACTTCAACCAGGAGGAGAGGGACGCAGCATTGGAAGAGGTTGGGGAGATATTGATTGAGAAGTCAGACATGGAAGACAGGGTGAAGAAACTGCATGCTAGGGGGAAGTGCAAGTTGGTAGGCGTGGAAGGAGACCTTTTTGACAACCTTGAAGAGGCCCAGTTGTTTGTGGTTGAGCTTGAGCAATGGCCATTGGGTTTTGATATTCCGCCTGTCCAACCACACTAGGGATCTGACAGGCCAGTCTGGAGTGGGCAGGCATTTTGTGTTGGCATGCTGACTGTAGTCTTGGTTTGCAATGTCAACTTTGTTTTGAAGGAACTCCTGAAGGGCCTGGAGGTCGTACATGGCTTTGTATGCGGTATGGAAGGGAATATCACGTAGGGAGATGGTGAGGTGGGGATGATAGCCCTTATTGACAAAGAAGGAGGATACCTTGGTGGCGGAGTGGAGGGTGTTGCTGTAAGTGAACTCTGTGACAAGGAGCTCAGCACACCAGTTGTTCTGGAGGTAGTTTATGTAAATACAGAGGTACTGTTTCAGAGTCTGGTTGACATGCTTGGTCTGTTTGTTGGTCTCTGAATGATAGGCTGTGGATAGGTTTGTTCATATGTTGAGGGCTCAGCATAGGGATTGCCAGAACTTGGACACAAACAAGGACCCTTGGTCAGACATAATATTGTCTGGGAGTCTGTGCATGGAGAAGACGTGCTTGACAAACAGCTTGGCAAAGTCCAGCGCCTTGTTGGTGGTGCAGCAAGGGATGAAGATGGCTTGCTTGGTGAGTCTGCATACCACGACAAGGATAGCATTGTATTCATCTGACTCCGGCAGTTCAACAATATGGTCTATGGAGATGGAGAACTATGGTTGCTGATCTACTGGGAGTGGCTTGAGGAGTCTGAATGGGCAATGGCATGGGACTTTGGCCTGGAGGCAGAGTTTGCATGATTGGACATAGCAAATAATGTCCTTCTTTAGGCCTGGCCAGAAGTACATATGCATGATGAGTTGCATAGTCTTCTGAATCCCAGAATGTCCCCTTAGTTTGTGGTTATGATGTTGGCGGAGGACATCCAGGCGTAGGTTCTGGTGGTTGGGGACGTATACCAGGCCATTGCAAAGGAGCTTACCATCTGAGAAGAGAGAAAAAGGCAGGGGATCCAGGGACACTGATGACGCCTGAAAGTTGCTAAGCACTGTCCTGGTAGATGGTAAACTTAGCGCCTCACAAATGAGTAGCGTCAGGCAGTCGCTAGTGTTTTGAGAGAGTCCTGGGCAGGGTCCCAGAAGCCTAGTCTTTTTAGTGTGATTTGAACTTAGAGAAATAAACCAGTTGCTTAGCGATCTAAGCCAAAAGTCTTCAAGGCACTAGGGTGCTAGAAGTCGGTAAGGACTTTAGCGACGTAAACGTTGGTGATGATGTGCCTGTATGGCACCATAATATGAAAGTCGGTAGTCAAAGCTGGCAAGGTGAAGTCGGCAAGACTTGATTCACTTAGTGACTCTGAGGACTTAGAATGCGCTGAAATGTGATCTGAACTGTGGGGTGTATGATTCAATGATGGCTAAGACAAGATATGTATAGTATTTATAGGTGCTAGGCCACCATGGTAATTAAACTAAAAAGTCGCTAATTAATCAATCACAAAAATGGAGACAAGTACAATGGAACGTGAAAGTTGCTAAGCAACGGTGTCTGTCAAGTCGGCAAGCTTTAACTTAAATCCTAGCAGGGAAAGAAGCCAAATGCACGGGGACTGTTGCTAAGGCCTGAAACCATCAAGGGGGCCTGTCTTGCATAGGTCGCTAAGCATTGGATCAACTGTAAGCGTTGCTAATATCTGAAGCCATCATGTGGACCTGTCTTGCATAAGTCACCAAGCATCGCTAAAGTGATCTGTTGTCGGATCTTTGAGAAGCACTGGATTTTGATAGGCATCGCTAAAGGCTCTGGCGTCGGTTATCACTGATCGGAGACTTGAAGGGGGCCGGACTGGAGTCAGGTGAGTAGCAGGTGATTGCCAAGTCATGTGGTTGCTAAGTCCCATGATCCTGCACATTGTGTCCTGTAGCCTGAGTTCAATCCCTGCTAGCTGCAAAACATAAGTCACTAAAAATAGCGCTGGTGCACTGAGCTCTGCCAGAGTCTTATCAACGCTTCTGCAGGGATAGAGGCAAGGTCGGTGGGGTGTGATGGGGGATTGGACGTTTGTGACGGGGTGTCTGCAGCATCCAGGGGTCTGTAAGCCTTGAAGTACGCATTGGGGGGCGATTTTCAAATCCAGTCAAGAAGGCCTTTGTTGTCCAGGAGCAGGGCAGACTGTAAGTGCTCCAGTGGAATGATGACTTGCTTATTGAAGGCATTCCGCTCAACATCAAAAGACTTCTTTGGATATACATCCGACCTCCATGTCAGCGCATTAGGCTTTGCCCCAAGTAGACCGAGGCAGTAATGGATGATGAAGTCATACTCCAATAGGAGTTCCAACCACCTAGCCTGCCGACAGTTGAGATCTTTGGTGGTAGTGAAGTATTGGAGGTTATTATAGTTGGAGTATACCTGGATCCGGTGTCTTGTGCCCTCAAAGTACACATGCTACTGTTTAAACACTTTGATGATGGCAAGGAGTTCTTTGTTGTAGATGTCGTAGTTCAGCTCCGCAGCTATTATAGAATGGGCATAGAAAGCCACAGGCCAGAGCTTCTTGCCATTGGAGTCCTGCTGCAATAGGATTCCTGCCATAGTGTAATCAGAGGCATCACACTTGAGGATCACCAGGAGGGAGGGGTCATAATGGCGTAGAATAAGAGCAGATGTGAACACCTTTTTTAGGAGTTCAAAAACGTCCTGGCATCCACAATTCCAGTCCCAAAGAGTGTCCTTCCTAATCAGGCAAGTTAGGCATTTGGTAATACCCAAGTAGTTGTTGATGAACCACTAGTAGAAGTTTGCAAAACCCAGGAAGGCCTGGAGCTCCTTGAGATTCTGGGGGCAAGGCCAATTAAAGATGGCCTTGACCTTGATTGGATCTATGCAGACATCCTCCGGGAACACAATGATGCTTAGGTACTCGACTTTGTTGGTATAGAAAGAGCACTTCTCCGGTTTTGCATGGAGGTTATGCTCCCAGAGATGTTCTAGGACCTGTTGCACGTTCCCATGGTGTTCCTCAATAGAATCAGAGTAGATCAGGATATTGTCCAGGTACACTATCACAAACACATTGCTCATGTTGTGGAAGATGTCTTTCATGAAGTATTGGAAGATGGCAGGGGCGTTGATCATTTCAAAGGGCATGACTAGATATTTGAAAAGTCTGTAGCGTGTGCGGAATGCCATCTTCTATTCATGTCCCAGGGCAATATGGACCATTGTTGTATCCTGACCTAAGATCAATCTTTGTATAGACCTTTGCGCTTCTGAGGTGGTTGACTAAATCCCTGATGAGTGGGATAGAGTACCGGTTCTTTTTTGTGATTTGGTTGAGTCCCCGGTAGTCAATGCAAAGCCTCAGGGAGCTGTCCTTCTTTTTGACAAATAGAACGGGGGCTTTGGCACAGGAGGTAGAAGGTCTAATGAAGCCCTTCCCAAGCATGTTGTCAATGTGCTCCTTTAATGCGCGCAGTTCCACCTCTGACATATTATAGATTTTCCCAGACAGCAGTAACATGCTGTCATCCAGGTTGATCTAGTGGTCATAGGAGCAGTGGAGAGGGTAGCTCCTGGGCGCTAGTTTTGGAGAACTTGTTGGCAAACTCATGGTACTTGGAGGAAATGACTTCTTGAAGGATCTGATCTTCCAATTTCTTCTCCAGGATAGGTACTTTGGCTCAGAGGTGCTCTTCAGGGAGGGAGGGAGTGATGTGGAGTTGATAGGCTTGTACTCCTTCCTGAATAATCCAAGTAAATGGGGTGGCTCCAATGATCCTCACGTTCAGAGGCCTTTTGGCAGGAGTTGACAAGGGGACCTCTAGGGATGGGAGTGAAGGTGATGAGGACTGCAATTGGTGCCTTCTCTTGTACCTATTCCAGGGAATGTTGGGGGGAAAGGGAGAAGGAGGAGGGGGGTTCTTGAGGCAATTGTTGGGGTTAACGTTGGGAAGGGAACGTGTTGTTGTTGAGAGTCTTGAGGGCGGTTGTGAGTTTGCGGCGGTCAGGGTGAGTGTCGGGAATAACTTTGGAAGGGGTGAGTGAGGTCAATCTTGAGGTTGCATTGGTTGGGGTAATTGTCGGACTTAGCTTTGAAAGGAGAAAGGGGGAAATTGATTTGGAGGTTGCATTGGTCAAGGTGGTTGTCAGAATTATCTTTGGAAGGGGAGAGGGGGAAATCAGTCTTGAGGTTGCATTGGTTGGGGTGATTGTCAGAATTATCTTTGAAAGAAGGAAGGGAGGAATTGGTCTTGAGGTCATATTGGTCGGAGTGATTGTTGGACTTATTTTTGGAAGGGAGAAGGGAGAAATCGGTCTTGAGGGTCTTGAGGTCTAGAGGGGTCTTGAGTTGATTGTTGCTACCCTCTCCTTTAGGGTCTCCTTTGGGTTTGTCTTTGACAGACAGATTATGTTGGGATCTAAGAGAGATGCTTGCTGCTAAGCGCACGTCTCCAATGTTAAACGTCATTGTCATGGTCCTCCAATCCACGTTTGGGTTAGCGTCCTGGAGCCACGGGAGCTCCAATATTATAGGGGTGGTCCGGTGTAGTTTGAAAGATTGTTTGTGAGTGTGATGGTATTGGCATAGTGATAAGTGATAGGTCCAGAGGGGGTGGGTTGCCTGTCAAAGAGTTGGAGGTTGTGATTGGAGTGTCCAGCGGTTCCTCTAAGAGCTCCAACTCCATGCTGACAAATGTTCCAGCCACCCTGCTGTCTATCAAGACAGAGTAAGTTCTTTGGTTTGACCAGAGTATCACATCGACTATGAAGAACTTTGCAGAATTGGAATAGAGTCTCCCAATGAAGGCCACAGGGGACCAGAGGAGGTGAAGGTGAATGGGAATGGTAGGGGAAAGGGGCCCAGGGCTTGCGCCTCAACTAAGGCTCATAGACAGGGAGCACCAGTGGATTTTTGGGTTAGTAGCATGGAACCACAGGAGTCCAAAGACAAGCGGTGCCAACTGATGAAGTTTTATGACAAGCATCCTGATCTCCTGTGTTATGTTGTCCTCAAAGGTGAGGAGCACAAACAAATAGTAGGTCATGCTTTCAGCAGAGGAGGTTTCTCCGTTGAAAAGACAGAGACCAATCAGAGTGGGAAGGTGAATGAGGAGGAGTGAGGCTTGGTGAGTCCAGGATTTGTCAATGAAATTGTCAGTGGCACCACTGTCAACAAGCATTGGAGTCAGAGGAGATGAGGTGAAAGGGGAGAAGGTGGTGTGGAGGAGGAAGGATTGGGAGGAGCGAGAGGTTAAGGCAGCAGTATGGGTGTCCAGAGCAAGGGCCAATGCACAAAGTTGTATAACCGGAGCCAAGAAGATGTTGATGTCAATTCCGTGGCTTAGCATGTCTTTTGTGTCTGCTAAGTTGCAGTCTTGTTTTCCACATACTGGAACTTGTACTCGTCACTGTCAATGGTCTAGACGGCATGACCAAAAGCACTGCGCTTGGGGCACTCCTAGACAAAGTGTCCAGGCTTTCCATAGAGCAAGCAGAGCCCTTTGCTCCTCCTGAATTTCTTTGTTTCCTTGGGCACAGCAATCCAAGGGTGATGTGTGTTGCGAGACTAATTGGCGTTGAGGTATTCCTCACTGTCCGAGTCATCCATTGGATCGTTGCTTGGTTTGGTGTCAGCAGTCAGAGGTTCCTTGGCCTGTTCCCTCAGCTCTAGGGCCTGCAGGTGGGTAGTCAGGCAAGTCATAGAGCAAGAGTTGCGGTCTCCTGGGTTAGCCCCTGCAGCTGGGGGGGCACTACCCTGGCAGCCAAGGGGCTTTCTGGTGGGGGTGTAGGGGAATGAGGGTTGCGGCCACTTGGAACCTTCCAATATGGCTGACACTTCCTCAAGGCAGCGGGCATTTGACAGGATAGCCTGGTCTTTCCAATGACGTTGATTAATCTGAGTGACAAGGGTTTTGAGGCCTTCGTAGGTGGGCTGCTTTGGTGTGATGTGGAGGATGCTATGGATTTGTTCTGGCAAGGCACTGTGGAGTTGGAACCAAAGAGCATTATAGTTCCAGCCCATTTTGTAGGCCTCTTTTTTAAATGAACAATAAAGGCGGTGAATTGTTCATTGGGTGACATTTTTAAGGTTACCAGGTTCTTCTTGGCTTCAGCAACGGTGTCATATATGCCAAACCTTTCCAAGGACTTCTGTACAAATGCTTGCCAGTCAGAGAATAGGGAGTGACAAAGATTGTAGCAGAGGACAGCGGTATAATGGTTGAGGGCAATGCCTTGTAAGTACAAGGAGGCAAATGCCACTCACAGCCTAGTCGCTAGCATAGTTGTGTGCCTTGCCTTGAAAGGTGTTGAGGCACTGCACAAGAAAGGTATGCTACTTCCAGGAGTTACAACCACTAAACATCTCCAGCTTTTGGATATCCAGCCGTCCTTCCCAGGCAAGAGCATTGCATATCTCAGCACCCTGATCGTTATTGTTCTGCACAGGCCACCAGCATTGTAGTAGTAATAGTAGTGGTTACTGGGACGCCCTGCAGCAGGAACGTACCAATCGCTGGTCCTTAACTTTCAGGAGAGCCTGGGGGTCCCCTGCCCAATGGGCCTTCCTGAAAACCTCTGGGAGGTCCTCTACTTGCAGGAGGAGGTCTTAGCATCCAAGCATGAGGGGTGGGGGACCAGGGGAGGCTAAGGTCCTCTGTCTAGCAGGGCTCCTCCTGGACCAAAAGGGGGGTCTGGAGGAGCAGGGAGGTCCTTGTCCATGTCCTAGTCCTCTGGGTAGAGAGTTGGCAGAGGGAAGATGAAGGAGTGAGGGGGCTGGAAAGAGAAGGGCTAGGGGATGGAGAAGGAGGGGTGAGAGTTATGAGGAGGAGGAGGGTGAGGGAACTGAGGAAAATTGGGAGGGGGGGGCTGTGAAGAATGAGGTGGAGGAGAGGGCAAGGAGAGAGGGGAGCCTAAAAGAAGGACTTGCCTGTTAGCAGGGGAATGCAGAGGGCCCAGTGGGGAGGGGCAAATTTTGTCAATAGGGGTTGGTTTCTTGAGGAAACAGTCTAAGGACCAGTGTTGGCATCCTGGGGATTGATATAGCAGAGGGTGTCAGTGGAGCCCACTCTGTTGTTGTTTCCCTGGGGTTCTTGGACCATCCTTACCGAAGTAGTGAGGCCCATTGACTGTCTCCAGGTCCAGAAAGCACTAGCACTGGGCACCGAGTTGGTCCAAGGCCACGCAGAGAGGCCTATCATGCAAGCAGCGGGTTATTCAAAGAGTTTTCTCCTAGGATTGAGGTTATGGAGCAGGGCAAAAGCGGTGTCAAGATTTTGGCAGTGTTGCTGCTCTGCTCCCAGAGGAGGGTCTCTGCTTTGAGGGGCTCCTGTGGCCGGAGTTGCATTGGATGTAGAACGAGTACACTGCATCCCTGGAGTCTTCAAATTTTCCTGGCAAGGTGGATATGTGAATCTCTTTGACAAGTAAGGCTAGCTCTTCTTACAGAGCAGGGTCATCCTGCAGTTGATTACATTCCCATGCTAGTGTGGTCTCCTAAGCATAACGCCCCTGGAGTTCCAACAGCCAATCTGCGCAATCTTCCACGTTACTCCCTGCCTCTGATAGCCCAAGGCCCCTGAACAGAGTTTGAGTACTTTGGACGAGTTTTGCACTTGAAATGCGAAATGACCTCAAAACCTCATCCCTCTGTTGCGTGTAGTCCGCTACTCCTTTTTGTTGTTGTAGCAATGGCTCTCTGGCCCCCTTAGGTGTGTTGCCTTGCCTAAGGGAGGAGGGGGGAGTTGGTACAGCTGGAGCCGCAACTTCTCCCCACCAAAGAGAACAAGAGTGTGCGGGGGTGCGTGGAAGGTGGTTAGCCTCCGAGGCATACCCCGTGCCAACTCCCACTACAAACAGACCTGCACTTGCAAGGACCAGAGGGTTTCAGTGTGCTTGCGGAGTGCCCAGGCATTCTCCCAAGTGGGGCCGCAAATTGGGACCCATTGCATGGTAGAGGGCCCAGGTGTGCCAATCCAGAGTTGGGTCCTGGCTAACCAAGGGCTCGAACTAGTATCCATGGTTGTCCACCCACTAATACCAATTTGCATATGGCATCGGAGCAGGGTAGTACTGTTGGGAGTGTGGAGAAGTAGTGGAAAAAGTGTCAGAAGGGTAGTACGCAACTAGGGGATGCCCGTAAGTGTTGATAGGATAGGTTGCAGAAGGTATATAATCTTGGGTGTAGGTCGCCATTTGAGCTTCCAATGAGTGAGGAGAGTCTTGGTATTATGTCAGAGGCTGCTGATCCAGGGGCTCACTATAGAGCAATGAACTCACTGGTTGGAGGGGCTTGGAGGGTGATAGAGGCTGCAAAGGGCTTTGGAGAAGTAGTCTGAAGTACTCCAAAGTAGTCTGATTGTGGTTGTAGCTTGACCGGAGCGGCAATGAAGGTCAAGTGCAAGTAAGAGAGGTTGGAACTTAGAATCAAACAAGAAATAGAGCAGAGAATGAGTTTATTAAGAGAGGAAATAGAGAGGAGAGACAGAGACTAGGAAAAGATAAGTAGGAAATATAGGTAATACCAAGACTAAGGACCAACTAAGGGGCCGAAGCCTTATATACTCAGGGAAGGCTGGGGGTATGCAGGGGCGGGCCCCAGGGTTGGTGGAGTACCCGTTTTGGTGGGAGTGCATAAGGGGACCAGGGCTGGGAGGGGATGGCCAGATGGAGAAGGAAGCTTGGAAGGTGATGCACCACTGATGCATGATGCATTGGCATGGAAGTTGTGTGCGCTTAGGGGAGGGGCTGGGGCAGGGTCGGGCCCTCCCTCTCCCCCTCCTCCTCAGACATGGGCAGAGAGTGGGGGGGGGGCAAAAAAAATGACTGGGTCGTGACATCTTCTAACATGCTAATGAAAAGACAATTGGGCAGATGTAGACAAAGCCTGAGAAACTGTTAGATTATTCATGTTGAACAGAAGCTTGTATATTGTTCTAGCAGCATACCTCAGATAAATCAATTTCTTTTTACTGATTGGAGGCCATCCATTGCCTAAAAGTGTATCTATCAACTGCTATACCACATAAAGTTTATCTGTTACCTAGAGGGCTCGCCTATTAAGTGGTACCCGCATGTTATTAGTCCAAATCTGAGCTGGCAGATATAGGCAAAGCCCACAAAACTTCCATTGAACAGAAGCTTGTATATTGTTCTAGTAAAAATCAAAAATTTTCCTGCTGTTTTGAGGCCATCTGTTGCCTGAAAGTGTATCCATCACCTGCTGTACCCCATAAAGTTCATCTGTTACCTAGAGGCTTGCCCATTGAAGTGCTACCTGCAGGCTATTAGCTCAAATCCTGCCACCTGATTCAAATACAACAGAAGTCAGTGAGGAATTGTGTTTCCAAGGATACAAATCACTGACATGCAATATGGGAGCAGTTTGATACATCTGCTTGATGAAACTGAACAACAACAAAGCAGAATGTACAGAGGTGTGACAGACTTGAACAAAAATAATGAGTATTTACAAAGTATTTACAGGTGTTATTTTCACAAGGTTGAGTGGACATGTTTAGCATGTTTGGTTAAGCCATCCGAAGTCATCCGATGTGGAACTTCTTCAGGCCCGGTGATCCGGATGATCAGGATGGTTCTTGATGGGATCAAGTTAGACAGATTGTCCCTCCCCTCACAACCTGCCTCCTACCCTGGACATGAGATCTCGGACACGTGCCCTTGCAACGGCCCATACCTACTC
>QLOM01004523.1:4637-19881 GCA_003313785.1 Termitomyces sp. MG148 | reverse complement strand
ACTCAAACCTTCTTCATTCAACACACTGCTGAACTCACCCACCTCCACCAAACTACCAAAACCATTTCTGACTCCCTCTACATGCTCTTCAAATGCCTCACTCCAGTGGCAGCTGACCCTCTGCTGCCTATTCTAGTGGTGCAACACCCTTGCGCTGCATGGTCCCCTCTCTTGGCATGGGAGTGCTCTAACATCCCATGCTCAGTGATCTCCAACACATATAATGGTGACCATGCATTTGAGGAATGTTTCCTACAATACTGTGTCACCTACATCTAACTCTGCAGCGACAATTTTGTCTCCAACAAGCTGAAGATTGCATGGGTCCTGTCTTATATGAAGTCAGGATGGGCAGCCACCTATGCAACGAGGGTTTTCTGATGCTCCAGTGGTGTCAGAAGCTTTGTGGACTAGAATGAGTTTAAACAGGAGTTCTGAGACAAGTTCTTCTCCCAAAACCCAGCCAAAACTGCCTTGCTGAGTCTGCAAGACAGGAACTAGTACAGCCAAGAGAAGCAATTCCTGGAAGAGTACATTGACTTGTTCTGTGCACTAGTAGAGCAGGCCAAGTACTCCGACGGCCTGCAGCCCTGCCTTACCTTCCAGGAAGGGCTCCATCTAATCCATGGAGCGCATCAATAACCTCACAAAGGGACACTCAGTGGACAACCAGGTCCTGTCATGGTACCAGGTAGCTCAGGAGCAGTGGCTGTAAGAGGACGCTCTATCATCAAATGCCAAGCAGATGCAATGACCGCTCAAGCCCACCACCAAGAGGAGCAAGCGTCAAGCGAGCACAGTGACAAGCAGCTGGCAGGCAAGAGGACAGGTCGCTAACAAGGGACAGAGCCAGAGAGCGAAGGCAGAGAGCGAGGTTGTCACTGAAGAGCTTACAGTTATGCTGATGTGTAGACCCAGAAGCAATGCTATTGCTAGGACTGGGGATGTTTCATCCACCAGTCCTACTTATATACTACATTGAACACACTATGACTACGACATATTGACTAATAGGGCCGGTATGTACTAAGCACTACTGAGTAAGCAATAATCAGCATGAGTAAGCCAGCCAATGGCATAAAGGCCTGCCGGCAAGTAGAGTGAGTCCGAAGACCAGCTGATCTGTCAGATGATGATGCCAAGACAGGAAGGGAGCCAAATAGGGCCGGAGCGGTCCAGATGGTGGCTAGATAGGGGTGCCAACGTCAACACAGACTAAGCAAGGCTAGAGTGGACAGTCCAAGGACTTGTCCCCTGACAGTGGCAGCTCATGTGTCATGATCTACTTGACCAACTCTGGGCCTGAGCCCCTGGCCTGGGCCTTCAATGCACCCCCCTGGTAACCACTCACATGACCACCCAAACTGGGACAAACCCAGTCAATCTTTCCAACATGGCCATTATATCAAACCCCAGCAACCCCCGGCGCTTTCTTCAGACATTACCAACAATTCCCAGCCCCCAAACATCACCAACATGTCAAGCGCAATCATGCATCATCCCTGCATCAACCAGGCATCACTCGCTGCATCCTGATTCCATTAACCACTTGATGCCGCTGCCACAACCCACAAAGCAACAACATCACTACCGCATTCCTAGCTGACACCTGCAGGCCTCCTTTCTCACTCCTATGTTCTCCAGACCACCACTGAAACCCTGGGACCAACCTCAGACACAAGACACAACACTGAACCCTCTGGACCTTAGAGCACAGCAGTATATAAACACTACCATAGCACTTAGTACAGTGGTCTTAATATTACCTAGCATTCTCCATGTTCCTATGCCTAGTCTCCAAAATTGTCTCTGTTTGACTTGTACTTGTTTTGCTTAATTTGTCTTGTACTCATCTTATCTTTGTCATCTATAATCTCTTCCTCAATCTATCTGTTCTTATTATCTCCTTTTCAATCAGTCTCTCTTTGTCCATTCAACTCAGTCCCTCCAGTTTCTCCAGTTCTTATCCTAATTGGCTCTGTGTGGTTCTGCTTTACTAAAGTTTGGTTTTGTGCCCATCCAACCTTAAACTACCAACCACACAATCATTCTTTGCACCCTCCCACCATAAAACAATCCATCAGCACGTCAGTATCTTTATTGACTGCCCTGGACTCCTGTAATTGTCTACTTGCCCTGGCACTTGCTTGCTACTTGCGCCTTGGCTACTCAACTCTGGAGCAACTTGTCCAGTTTTCTTTTGAGCCCCAGTGCATTTCTTCATGCCCCAGCACATTTCTCCAACTCTTGATAGGCTCTGATTGTGTCGATAGACATCTGAGTCTACCTAGTAAGGCCTTGCTCAGACTTGCTGAGCCCCTGGGTCAGCAGAACCTGACATCATGGAGCTCAAGTGAGACCTATTCAAGGCTGCAGCCCCCACCTTGTCCTTACACCTACCTGTTATGCTCCTCTGCTGACTGGCCACCTTTACTCTAACAATGCTGTTAGCAACACCTCTGGCACCTCCAATACTGCTTCTAGGCACCCCAAATGGATGTGGACACTTCTCAGCAGTGCATGCCCCTCCTGTTCTTGTGCCAATAATGCAGCATACAGGGCCACTTTGCCTGCCATTGCCCCCAGGGCCTAAAGGTCTGGTACTTATCTCTGAGGGAGCAGGAGGAGCTACTCCTGCAACTCCTGGCAGCCCATAATGTGGCCAGAATCCCTTCTCCAAGTGTGCCTGCTCTGGAAAACACATGTGAGATGCCTCTTGTTGCTGAAGGGCTGGAGGAGCTAAAGGAGGGTTTTGTAAGGGCAACCTCTGGAGGTTGCAGCTAAGTCACAAAACTGGCAAAGGAAAACCCAAAGTTTATTAGAAATAGTACAGTACAATAGGGAATATAACTAATCACCTGGCAGAGGCAAATCTGAAGAGAACAAGTCTAAGGATTCCTTTGCTGTGGCATGGCACATTAGCGTGAGTGGCAGAGGCATAGGAACAACTATGCAGTACTTTCTGGAAGGTGTGAGAGCATCCCAGAGATCTCTGGAAATCCCTGGAGAACTCCAGGGTTCCAAAAAAGGAAGTTCCAAAAATGGAAGTCCTCTGACATCAACCCCCCCTTAGAGTGCGGTGTCTTGATGCACTGGGTAGAACAGATTGTAAACAGTGTGGTCCATTGGAGAGATGGAGTAGAGGCTGTGGATGACTACAAGGTTGTCATGGTAGAAGTCTTGGACAAGAGCAGGCATGTGAATGTTTTCAGTGGGTTTCCAGGAGTTGTCTTCAATACCATAGCCCTTCCACTTGACCTTGTACTGTAGTTTACATCGGAATAAGCGGCTGTCCAGAATCTTCTCCACTTTGTACTCCGTCAAGGACGGGAGGCAGCGGCGGAGGAGCTTGCTGGCCAGGGATAAGATTGTCTGGGGCGGGCAAGAGCTTGACCACGTTAAAGACTGGGTGCAGTCAACACATCCTGGCAGGCAGCGGGAGTTGGTATGCAAGGGGTCTGACCTGTTGCTCAACCACGTACGGGCCCAGTTGTCGGTGCAAGAGCTTCTGCAACGGTTGGGTGGTTGCAATGTTCGAGGCATCTAGGTAGACACGGTCCCTGGGCTTGTACTGGGGCGTCGGAGTTTGTCCTCAATCATAGTACCAGGCCATGTTGTCCTTTGCCTTGGTCAGCATGGCCTTTGCCTCTTCTTGTGCCTTCTGCATGCAATTGACAAAGTCGTTGACCAACTCATTCTCTGATTGGTGTGCGCATGGTTTGAAGCCCATCTGGGGGTGTCAGCCGGTGTTGAGGAAGAACGGGAATACCTGCATGGACGTGTGAATGTGGTTGTTGTACTAGAATTCTGCCTTGGAGAGGAGCTCGTCCCAGTCATCCTGACGTTTGTTGCAGAATAGCCGGAGGTACTGTTCCAGCTCCTGGTTGACATGCTTGGTCTGTCTGTTGGACTGCGGGTGATAGGCGGTGGATGTGTGGAGCTTGACATGCAGGAGATGGTAGAGTTCCCAGGTGAAGTCTGCCACAAACTGCGGGCCCTGGTCAGAGACGTAGGCGTTGGAGAGGCCGTAGAGTTTCCAGACGTTCTTTCTGTACAGGTTGGCAGCACCCATTGCGGAGCAGGTTATGTGCAAATGAAGTGCGCCTGCTTACTGTAGATCCATGACAACTATGATGGCATTGTATTCATGTGCATCTGGGAGTTCCACAATGAAGTTGATGGAGGCCATGCTCCAGCATGCGGCTGGTGTGGGAAGAGAGTACAGTTGGCCAGTTGGCAGGCGTTGGTGGGGCTTTGTCTAAAGGCAGAGGTTGCAGGTGCTAGTGTACGTGCCGATGTAGCATGACATCTGTGGCCACCAATAGTTCTGAGAGACCAGCTCCAGTGTCTTCCAGCAGCCGGAGTGTCTAGCAATGTGGGAGTCGTGGTGCTGCTCAACAATGTGCCTCCAGAGCTTCAGGTTGTTTGGCACGTAAATGCGTCCCCAGAAGGTAAGAAGTCCATCCTGCAGCCCCCACTTATTGGTGCGTATGGATTTTGCACTGGAGGGGCGTCCTGAGCATAACGCTAGTGCAGCCTTTGTGACCAAGTCCTCCTGTATTCCCTCCCAGTTACCTCAATGGATGTCCTGGAGTATGTTGACCTCATTCTCTTGGACTGCCACCCCTTTGAGCACATGAATGGCAAACAGCTCGGGCACAGGAGAGTGATGTTGTTGTTATACCACGGTTGGCATGCCAAAAGAGGGCATTGAGCTTCTCCATGCTTTGACTGGGCTTGTGGTGCAATGGTGCTGGAACCATGGTCGGCACGCCAAAAGAGGGCATTGGGCTTCTCCATGCTTTGACTAGGCTTGTGGTGCAATGTAAAGTTGAAGTTGGTGAGGTACAGGGACTACCAGGCCTGCCAATAGTTGAGCTTTTTGGCCATCTGGAAGTACTCCAGGTTTTTGTGGTCCGTCCAGACTTTGAATTTGTGCTAGGCCCCCTCCAGGAAGTGGCGCTACTCCAACAACCAGATGATTGCCAGCATCTCCTTGTCGTGGATCTCATAATTGCGTTGCATGGCATTGAGGCTCTTGGAGTAGAAGGCTACAGGGTGCTACTTACCATCCTCTGGAGACTCCTGGGAGAGGACCGTGCTGGTGGTGAAGTCGGAACTGTCTGCCTTGACTCAGAAGGGCCGGTTGTTGTTGGGGAAAAGGAGGACGGGCTTGGAGGTGATGGCAGACTTCAAGGTGTTGAAGGCCTGCTGCTCCACGTCTTCCCAAGCCCATACGACGTCCTTTTCAGTAAGGTCAAAGAGGGGCCGAGCATGGTGGGAGAAGTCCTGGATGAACTACCGGTAGAAGTTGGTGAACCCCAGGAAGGCCTGTACTTCCTTCTTGTTCTGGGGTTTGGGCCATTGTGTGACACCAGCCACCTTCACTGAGTCCATCTCTGCCTTGCCATGGGAGACGATGAGTCTGAGGTACTTGATGCAGGTCCGCTCAAACTCACACTTCTCTGGCTTGAGGTAGAGCTGGTGCTGGTGGAGACGGTCCAGGATGATTCACGTGATCTGATGATGTTCCTTCAATGTCTTGGTGTAGATGAGAATGTTGTCAAGATACACGCATACCACACCATTGGCTATGAGGTCCTGGAATATGTTGTTCATCATGGTTTGGAAGGTGGTGGGGCTGTTGGTGAGTCCAAAAAACATCACCAAGGGTTCAAACAGCCTGCAGTTGGTCCGGAACACTGCCTTCTACTCATCTCCCTCCTGGATGCGCACGTTGTTGTAGCCCCAGCGGACATCCAACTTAGTGAAGTAGCATGCACCCCAGAGGTTGTTGATCAGCTTTGAGACGAGGGAAAGTGGGTAGCGGTTCTTGACAGTCATTGCATTGAGTACACAATAGTCCTGGACTAGCTGGAGGGAGCCATCCTTCTTCTTGATGAAAAACACCAGAGAGGCCATTGGGGACTTTGAGGGGCAGATTTGTCCAGACTCCAGATTATCCTGGAGGAACACGTCAAGCTCATCCTGCTCTTTGGGCACAAGCGGATAGACCTTGCAGTTGGCCAGCTTTGAGTCTGGCAGGATCTTGATGGTGTGGTCCCACTGCTTGCAATTGGGAGGGAGTCAAACAAGGTCTTGGAAAAGACGTCCTTGAAGTTGTGTAGGTGGTCGGGGACCGCATCCCAGAAGGCCTTGGGAGGGGTGTTTGTCATGAAGGCCTGGGCCAACCATTGGAAGATTGTTTGGCTGGCCCAGATCTCCTCCACAGCTGGCAGGGGTCTCAGCATAGTGGCATAGATGCAGTCTCCTACCTCAATGGCTTTGTTCAGAAGCTCTGGGTCTAGAGTGGGTAGGAATTCCTCCTCACGTTCTTTTTCTTGGCTGGAGTCCCCTCCACTATGTCTTTCATCCTTGTAAAGGGCCTCTCTACAAGGGAACGCCAGAGGTGGAGGGTCCAGCAGGTTGAGGTCCACAAACAGGAGGTATCCCACCCAGCATGCCTGGATAGCTGCACTGCTGCATTGCGGTGCGCCGCTCCTTCTTCACTTTGTCTGCACAGATGGCACCGCACTGGGAGCACCGACTCATGCTGATTTCCCCTGAGGTCCAGTCAATCTCTGGATTGTGGTCCAGGAGCCAGGGAAATCTGAGGATCATATCCTGCTTGCCAATGCTTGTAATTGCAAAGGTGGTGCACTCCACATGGAATTTGTAGCGCAGGACAAGGTCCACCACAGACTTGATGGATCCTGCTTTGTTACGAGTGCTATTGACGTTGTACACCGGGATGGGGGACAGAAGGGGTCAAGTTGTGAGCTGGTGCCGCTCCACGTAGCTAGCGTTCACAAAGAGTCTGGTTGCTCCAGAGTCCAGGAGGGCAACTATGCTCTGGGTTTGCTGCGTGTTGGTGGTTTCAATCTCCACATTCATCTGGAGCAAGTTTGGCAATGGGGTGGACACTATGATGTAGCAGCGGGGGAGGTGGCATTCCCAGACAGGAGTGCATGCCTGGAGAGAGGTTGAGGAGGGCTTAGAAGAGCCGTTGAGTACATCGGGGGTAGTGCCTACTGTTGGGGGGGCTGAGTTGTCGACAGAAGTTGTATTGATTTCTTCTACTGACAGACATGCAAACCTGTTAGCACTAGGCAACGGGGGCGTACTTTTCACCCGTTGCGTCCCTAAAAACCCTCCTGTGACTCCTCCAACTCTTCGGTAACAAGAGGGGCCTTGGGCACGCTCTCCGGGGCAGGAGTGTCCAGAGAAGGGATCCCGGCCACGTCGTGGGCTGCCAGGAGCTGCAGAAGCAGCTCTTCCTGCTCCTTCAGAGACAGATACCAGACCTCAAGGCCCTGGAAGCAATGGCAGGCAAAGTAGCCTGGTGCGCCACAGCGCTGGCACAAGAGCAGGAGAGGCACATGCTGCTGGGAAGTATCCACGTTCATGGGAGCGCCTGGAGGCAGTACCAGGGGTGTTGACGGTGCTGCCAACAATGCTGCCAGAGGCCAAGCAGTTGGTCAATGGGGAAGTGCAAGGAGGAGGATTGGATGGGAGCAGTGGCGAGCAAAGTGGCCTGGCATGCCGCAGTGTCAGCATAAGAACAGGAGAGGCATGCGTTGTCAAGAAGTGTCCACATCCATTGGGGCACCCAGGGGCAGTACTGGGGGTGCCAGAGGCACTGCCAACAGCGCTGCCGGGAGCAGAGCAGTTGGTCAACAAGGGAATCAGAGTGAGGAGGTGCAAGAAAGAAGCAGGGGTTGTGGCTTTGTGGAGGTCCTGTTTGAGCTCCATGAGCTGCCACTGCTCTCAAGCTACCCGGTACCACGACAGGACCTGATTGTCTGTTGGGCATCCTTCTGCAAGGTTGTCAATGTGCTCCATCAGGATTGGATGGAGCTCTTCCCAAAAGATGAGGCACAACTGCAGGCCGTTGGAGTACTTGGCCTGCTTTACCAACACGTGGAACAAGTCAATGTACTTGTCCAGGCATTGCTTCCCTTGACCATACTGATCCCTGTCTTGCAGGACCAATGCGGCGGTTTTGGCAGGGTTCTGGGGAAAGAACTTGTCCCAGAACTCCTGTTTGAACTCAGCCTAGTCCGCAAAACTTCCAATGCCACCAAGGTGTTGAAAAACCCTCATTGTGTAGGTGGCCACCTGTTCCAACTTCATATAGGACAGGACCCATGCAATCTTCAGCTTGTTGGAAACAAAGTCATTGTCACAGAGTTGGATGTAAGTGACACAGGATTGGAGGAAACGTTTCCCGGATGCGTGGTCACCCATTGTACACGTCAGAGATCACTGAGCATGGAATATTGGAGTGCTCCCATGCCAGAAGAGGGGATTGCGTGGTGTGAGGGTGCTGCACTGGCAGAGTAGGTGGCAGGGGGTCAGCTGCCACTGGAGTGAGGTGTTTTAGGAGTCTATAGAGGGAGTCAGAAATAGTTTTGGTGGTTTGGCGGAGGTGTCACGATTGACAATGCTAGAGGTTGTGTCAATTGAGGTTCATCCAATCAAGTAATATAGACCACATTTGAGGTAGTTATATCCCTGTATGTGTTCACGTGCAAGAAGAGCATGAAGGCAAATCATGTTGTCTACGGTGGGGTCCCTCCAGCTATCTCACTGAGCAATTGCAGGAGGCTTGCCATATTGGTCAAGTTGACAATGACGCTCATTGTCGACATCTCAGTACTGATCAATTGAGGTGTTTGCCTCAAAAAATGAGTTTCCAGGAAGACCACACCAAAAGTGTAGGCATGGTCTATTTATTCTGGCAGAATGTGGTTTGCCAGCAACATAGGCAGTACATCTGCATCCATCAGGTTGACTGCAATGGAATCATAAAACTTAGGAATAATGAGCTGGACATCTGTCTAGCTCATAGGTGAAAAGGAGTCTCAGGATGGGCAGTGTCATAGGCTGCAATTGCTTCCTAGTACACTTCTAGATGCACAATGATCAAGGCAAGCAGGGTTTGTGTGCTTGTTCCTGTGGTGGGAGAGCTTGTGTGAGGGCATGTCCCATCACTGTCAAGGGACTTTCATTTTTGGAACTTCCTCTTTTTTAGAACCCTGGAGTTTTTCAGGATGCTCCTGTGCCTTCCAGGAAGTACTGCATAGTTGTTCTTTGCCACCTGCGCTGATGCACCATGCTGTGGCAGAGGAATTCTTAGACTTGTTCTCTTTGGATTTTCCTCTGCCAGGTGATTAGTTGTATTTCCTGTTATACTATACTGTTTCTAATAAACTTTGGATTTCCCTCTGCCAGTTGTGTGACTTAGCCACAACCTCCAGAGGTTGCTCTTACAGCAGAACAAGTCTCCTAATGGTCTGAAAGCCCCCTATAGCTACCAAAATTCATCTGGCTCTTATCTGTCACTTCTTCACTAGGCTTAATCACCAACATTATGTCTCAGCTGGCTGCTTCAGAAGCTCTCTCAGATGCTATGGTCTCCAAAGAAGCCTGGACCCACCTGCTCTATCTAGAAACACAGGTGCAACTTACCCAAGCCTCCTTTACCCAGCACACTGCGAAACTCACCCACCTCCACCAAACCACCAAAACCATCTCCAATTCCCTCTGCATGCTCCTCAAATGCTTTGCTCCAGCGGCAACCAACCCCCTGCCACCTACTCTACCAGTGCAATGCTCTTACACCATGCAATCCCCTCTCCCAGCACAGGAGTGCTCTAACATCCCACACTTGGCAATCTTTGACATGTATAATAGTGACCATGCATCCAGGGAACGTTTCTTCCAATCCTGTGTCACCTACATCCAACTCTGCAGCAATCACTTTGTCTCTGACAAGCTGAAGATTGTGTGGGTCCTGTCCTATATGAAGTCAGGACAGGTGGCCACCTATGCAATGAGGGTCTTTCAACACTTTGGTGGCATCAGAAGCTTTGCGGACTGGGCCAAGTTTGAACAGGAGTTCCGGAACAAGTTCTTTCCCTGGAACCCAGCCAAAACTGCTGTGCTGGTCCTGCAAGACAGGGATCAGTACAGCCAAGGGAAGCAATCCCTGGACAAGTACATTGATTTGTTCCACACACTGGTAGAGCAGGCCAAGTACTCCAACGGCCTGCAGCTGTGCCTCACCTTTTAAGAAGGGCTCCATCCGGTCTTGAACAACCTCATGGAAGAACACCCAGCAGACAATCGGGTCCTATCATGGTACCAGGTGGCTGTGGCAGCTCATAGAGCTCAAATGGGACATCTACAAGGCTGTAACTCCTGCTTCTTTCTTGTGCCTCCCTGCTCCAATCCCCTGTTGACCAACCACTCTGCCTCCAGTGACGTTGCCAGCAGCACCTCCCAGTACTACTCCCAGGTGCCTCAATGGACATGGACACTTCTTGGCAGTGTGCACACCTCCTGTTCTCATGCCGACACTGTGGCATCCAGGGCCACTTTGCCTACCACTGCCCCTGGAGCCTAGAGAGGACTTTTTGTGGATGCTAGCTATATAGAGTAGCACCAGCTCATGACTTGGCCTCTCCTGTCCCCCATTCCAGTGTACAACGTCAACAGCACTTGTAACAAAGCAGGATCCATCAAGTCCATGGTGGACCTCATCCTGCACTACAAGTCCTACACAGAGCGCACTACCTTTGCAGTTACAAGCATTGGAAAACAGGAGATGATCCTGGGATTTCCCTGGCTCCGAAAGCACAACCCAGAGATTGATTGGGCCTCAGAAGAAATCAGCATGAGTCGGTGCCCCCAACGTTGCGCCACCTGCACAGACAAAGTGAAGAAGGAGCAATGCACCGCAATGCAGGAACGTGCAGCTATCTGGGCATGTTAGGTAGAATACCTCCTATTTGCGGATCTCAACCTGCTGGACCCTTTGCCTCTGGCATTCCTTCATAGAGAGGCCCTCTACAAGGATGACAGACATAGCAGAGGGGACTCTGGCCAGGAAGAAGGACATGAGGAGGAGTTCCTACCTGCACTGGACCCAGAGCTTCCAAACAAAGCCATTGAGGTAGGAGACCGCATTTATGCCATCATGCTATGACCCCCGCTGGCTGTGGAGGAGATTTGGGCCAGCCAGACCACCTCCCAGCAGCTGGCCCAAGCTTTTGCGGCAAATGCCCCTCTAAGCACTGCTGGCACTGGAAAGTATTTTCATTGAAAAAAGTGCAAAAGAAACCTGTTATACTACTTCCATACTGTTTTTTCCCAGGAAATATATCAACATTTTCCCACCAAAATAGTTAGAAAAATTTTCACCTTTTTCCCAACTTTTTCCCAATGAAAAATACTATCTTTTTACTATTCTTTTTCCAGAACTAGTGCTCTTTTTAGGAAAAAATGGTGAAAAAGCAGCAGTTTTAGTAAAAGAATGGCAAAAAGGCAGCATTTTTCATTGTAACACAGTCAATAAAAAGGTAAACATTTTTTTAACTATTCTGGTGAGAAAATGCTTACATATTTCTTGGGTAAACACCATATAAAAGTGGTATAACAGGTTTCTTTTGTACTTTTTTCAATGGAAATACTTTCTAGTGCTAGCAGTGAAGAGCCTTCCAGAATGTGGTCCTTGACCACTTGCACAACTTCAAGAACGTCTTCTTCAACTTGTTTGACTCCCTCCTGGAATGCAAGCAGTGGGACTATGCCATCAAAATCCTGCCAGATTCAAAGCTGGCCAACTGCAAGGTTTATTTGCTCATGCTCAAGGAGCAGGATGAACTTGATGTGTTCCTCCAGGAGAATCTGGAGTCCAGACAAATCTGCCCCTCAAAGTCCTCAATGGCCTCGCTGGTGTTTTTCATCAAGAAGAAGGATGGCTCTCTCTGGTTGGTCCAGGACTATTGCATGCTCAATGCAATGACTGTCAAGAACTGCTACCTGCCTCCCATCATCTTAGAACTGATCAACAACCTCTGGGGTGCATGCTACTTCACTAAGTTGGACATCTGCTAGGGCTACAACAATGTGTGCATCCAGAAGGGAGATGAGTGGACAGCAGCGTTCTGGACCAACCATGGGCTGTTTGAACTCCTAGTAATGTTCTTTGGACTCACAAACAGCCCTGCCACTTTCCAGACCATGATGAACAACATATTCCTAGGATCTGATAGCAGACGGCATGGTCTGCATGTATCTTGACAACATCTTCATCTACACCAAGACATTAGAGGAGCATTGCCAGATCACATGAGTCATCCTGGACCATTTCCACCAATACTAGCTCTACTTCAAGCCAGAGAAGTGTGAGTTTGAGCAGACCCACATCAAGTACCTTGGACTCATCATCTCCCATGGCATGGTGGAGATGGACCCAATGAAGGTGGCTGGTGTCATGCAGTGGCCGGAACCCCGGATCAAGAAGAAAGTACAGGCCTTCTTGGAGTTCACCAACTTCTACCAGCAGTTCATTCCCACCACGCTTGGGCCTTCTTTGACCTCATTAGAAAGGACGTTGCATGGGCTTGGAGAGATGCAGAACAGCGGGCCTTTGACACCTTGAAGTCTGCCATCACCTCCAAGCTTGTTCTGTTCTTCCCCAACAATAACTAGCCCTTCCAAGTTGAAGTGGACAGCTCCGACTTTGCCACTGGCATGGTCCTTTCCTAGAAATCTCCAAAGGATGGTAAGTGGCACCCTGTTGCCTTCTACTCCAAGAGCCTCAACACCATGGAGCAGAACTAAAAGATCCATGACAAAGAGATACTTGCAATCATCCAGTCATTGGAGGAGTAGCACCACTTCCTGGAGGGGTCCCAGCACAAATTCAAAGTCTAGACGGACCACAAGAACCTAGAGTACTTCCAAACAGCCAAAAAGCTCAACTGTCAACAGGCCCGGTGGTCTCTGTACCTTGCCAACTTTGATTTTATGCTGCATCACAAGCCTGGTCAAAGCATGAGGAAGCCCAACACACTCTCTCAGTGCGCCAACAATGGTTTTGGCACAGGGGATAACAACAATATCACCCTCCTGCACCTAGAGCTATTTGCTATTCATGTGCTCAAATGAGTAGCGGTTCAGGGAGACAAGGTCAACATACTTTAGACATCTGCTGAAGTAATCGGAAGGGAGTGCAGGAGGACTCGGTTGCAAAGGCTGCATTGGCGCTATGCTTGGAACGCCCCTCTGGTGCAAAATCCATACATACTGACAAGTGGGGCCTGTGTAAGGGGAATGCTTAATGTCTGCGGAACTCCTTCCACAGAGCCAGCAAGCACTGGTGACAAGCAGGAGTTGAGCAGGCGTAGAGGCAGGCAAGAGTCAAGCAAGGGACCGGCAAGGCTAACCAAGCGGTTGGACATCACTAGAGAGCTTACAGTAGGTTCGGTGTGTAGGCCAGAAGAACACTGCTATTGTTCAGCCTGGGGATATTCTATCCACAGGCTGCCTATATATACTACATTGGTGGCTGTGCTATTACTAATACTGTTTACTAATCGGGCCCCGGTATGTAAAGGAGTATGACTAACAATAATTGATGCTGAGTAAGGTCCATGCATATGACCCATCAAGGCTGACTATGAAGAGACGGAAGGGGAAAGGGTGGGCCGAGCGGCCAGTCGGATCTGCTAGGAATAGGCATATCGTCAGACTAAGCTCGGAGTAGAGTTGGACACGGTCCGGAGACCGGTCCCCTGACAGCCTGCAGGATGGACTCCTCACCTTCCAGAGATGCATCTACGTGCCAAATGACCCAGAGCTCCAGAGGCGCATTGTCAAACAGTACCACGACTCCCATGTTGCCAGACACCCTAGCTGCTGGAAGACATTGGAGCTGGTCTCCCAGAACTATTGGTGGCTACAGATATTACACTACATAGGAACCTACACCAGCACTTGCAACTTCTGCCTCTGGATGAAGCCCTACCGACGCTCCCTGACTGGTCAGCTGCACTCTCTTCCTACACCCGCAAAACTCCATGGTTTCTCCAATGCCTATGTCTCTGACTAGGGCCCACAGTTTGTAGCAGATTTCACCTAAGAGCTCTACTGCCTCCTGCATGTTAAGCTCCATACATCCACCGCCTACCACCCACAGTCCAACAGGCAGACTGAGCACGTCAATCAGCAGCTAGAGCAGTATCTCTGGCTATTTTGCAATGAGCAACAGGATGACTGGGACTCTGGGGTTTCAGTGGCGGCCCAGGGGACATAGGAGGAGACAAAGGAGGCCCACAGGTGTTGGCTTAGGGTGTGGTAGTAGTGTTGTTGCTTTGGGAGTTGTGGCATTGGTGCTGCGTGACTGGTGGGAGCACGTGCAAGGCGTGATGCAATGAATGATGCACAGGATGCCAGGTTGATCCAGAGTGATGCATGATAATGCATGATGCAGTGAATGAAGGGCATGATGGGAGGAATAATGTGGATGAGGTTGCTTGTTGTGCTGGTGATGTCTGGGGAGCCATCGGGGAATGTTGGTGATGTCTCAGGGGGGCCCAGGGTCATTGGTGATGTCTGGGAAAGCATTGAGGATTGCCATGATGTGACATGATGGCTGTGTTAAAGGTCCAGCTGGGTTTATTCCAGGGTTGGGTGGTCATGGGAGTGGTTGCCGGGAAATGCGTTGAGGGCCCTGGGACTAGGGCACAGGCCTGGGAATTAGTCAGGCGAGTTGTGACAAACTCCTTCCTAAGGCGGAATTCCAATACAACAACCACAGCTACATGTCTACACAGGTCTCCCCATTCTTCTTTGACACTGGCTAACACCTCTGGATGGGCTTTGAACTACACATACGCCAATCAGAGAATAAGTCAGTCAATGACTTTGTTGACCACATGCAGAAAGCACAGGAGGAGGCTAAGGCCATGCTGATCAAAGCAAAGGACAACATGGCCTGGTACTACAATCGAGGACAGACTCTGGCTCCTCAGTACAAGCCCAGAGACCATGTCTGCCTAGATGTCTCCAACATTGCAACCACTTGACTGTAAAAGAATGCTCTATTGTGGAAAGCCAGGCAGATGCATCAACTACTCAAGCCAACCACCAAGTGGGGCATGTGTCAAGTGAGCACAGTAACAAGCAACTGGCAGGCAAGAAGGCAGGCCACCAACAAGGGGTGGAGCAGGAGAGCGAGAGCAGAAGGCAAAGTTGTCACTGAGGAGCTCACAGTAATGCTAGTGTGTAGACCCAGAAGCAATGCTATTGCTAGAACTAAGGATGTTCCATCCACCAGTTCTACTATTGTATACACTATGACTACAGTATATTGACTAATAGGGCTGGTATGTACTAAGCACTAATGAGTAAGCAACAGTCAGCATAAGTAAGCCAGCCAATGGTGTAAAGGCCT
>QLOM01004520.1:0-17090 GCA_003313785.1 Termitomyces sp. MG148 | reverse complement strand
AGAGGGAACGCCATCGCTGGCACCCCCCACGGAGCTTCCATAATGCCAGCACACCTCATGAAAAGTAGTCTTTTGAATGATGACAAATAAACCACTAATAACATGTCACCCAGCCCTGGGGCGTGAAGCCTCATGAAACCCAGGTGGGACGAACGCGACCTTCCATTCCCGTCCCCAACACCGGGGAGAACCCGTCTACCCCAGCTCACTCAAGCCTCAAACCCCACACTACCATATCCCCAGCACATGCCCAGCGTAAGGATTAGGCCCCCAGCCTGGGTACAACCAAGTGAATAGATAGTAAGAGTCACCGGGGGCCAAGACTATCAGGGCCGCAAGACATTAGTAGGGGCTAAATGCGTTGAAAATGAGGCAGGTATGCGAGCACCCCTCTGAAATAAATACAAAGCATTGGGAGCCCTCCCGACCAAAATGGAAAACCCAGCCACCACCCAGTTACCAATGACCAATGTCTCTGCTAACGAAATGCAAGTCGACACAGTAGTCCCCGAGCTGATTGCGAACACCCAGGCTGATGATGCCCCGCACACGCCAGCCTCCTCCTTAGGAGATGAATCTACCCTACTAGAGAATACATCCGTGGATGGCGGTGACCAGTACGTCGACATTACACTCCCTTCTCACCTGAGTCCCCAATCAACCTAACGGGCCCCCCTTCCTAGGGGATTCACCCACTTGAGAAACAAGACTTTCCCGCCCCCAGTCCCCAGGCTACCGAAAGGTCCTCCATGCAGTTTCTCTGGCCCTCTCCCAGATCCCAGTTACCACTGTTCGCTCCCGAGGGAGAGTACACCTGTTGGTGGTACCGGTGGAGGAAACCGCTTTCGCTTTGTCTTTGAGCACTTCCTCTTGAAGAGCAGTGAGTCTGCGAAACGCCCACCCCCGGACTCTCCAGTCAAAGACAGGAACGCCAAAAGACACACATCTGAGTCTGACCCCCCCTACGCATCTCCTCCCGGTCGTGCGGCAAACAAAGTCCTCACGGACGTAGTTGCAAACTCAAATATGGACCCCCCATGCATACTACCCCTAACTCCGAGGCCTTTGGCCCAAGAACTCATTACAAACGCTTTGGGCATCACACAAGTCCAGGAGCATCTCTCTCAGTTCCTGAAATTGACCCCCGGAAGAAACCCAACCACCACTACCCCCAAGCAGGGTCCCCAGGAAAATTGCAGGATGGAGGTTGACGGAGACCCCTTTGGTGCTCCTGGAGAGCGGACCTCTGCACAAGCTTGGGACGAAATCCTTATTGACTCCCCCCCGGGCATGCCAGTGCCAAACCGTCTCCATGCTGCTTTAGTTAGCCCTGCCCCCACCTTAGCTTCGAGCCCTGCCCCCCAACAACAACTTAGGGACGACCCCACTTTCAACTCACAGTCCTGGGCTGCCTCTGTGGGTCCCCCCCTTGCCCCCGCAAATCAAACACCGGTGGTAGAGGTCATGGAGGAGGGCGTCTATGGGGGCGAATCCACAGAAAACAGTATAACCATAAACAGTAAAGGTCTACGACGCACCGCAACCCCAAACGGGGGATGGCCCAAGATCCACCCGATCACATCCCCTTGGGAGAATGTTGCAGACATGCAGGCAAAAGCATGGAAAGGAGTCAACACCCCGAGGCTATGGACACGCGTTTTCCAAGGCAAATACGAACAGAACAACTTGAATACCGTTGACAAGACGCACGAGCTCATCAGGAACCTAGTGAAGATTGACTACGAAGAGTCCTTTGGAGTCTCTTTCCCACTACAAAAACAGCAAAACGATACAGAACGTTTCCCGCACCCATACCATATGCTAGTTTCAGGGCTAACCATGTGCCAAGTACAACACCTTGTCAACCTTGAAGTAGTCTCGTCCTCCAAAGTCACAGTTATCTTCAGCCTCTTCAAGGACCAACGCCCATCCTTCGTGCTCACAATCCAAGGACTGACCTTTCTCAACACAATGGGGGCGGCGGCGGCAGTTACAGACCTAGTGAGGAGATGTTTCACCGAATCCCAGGAAATTGCATCTCTACTGGCGGAAAACTCTATCGCGGCAGGGGTCAATTTGTTCAGTGAGATTCTGGGAAGTATCGTCGTAAAATTCATCGAAGTAAAGAGAAGCCAAGCGAACAGAGGTAACTTTAGAGGATGGAATATTTACATCCCATACTCACGTTTACCTGGTGAGGAACATATAAAAATGATTACGCTAATGCGCGCTTGCCAGTTCTCCACAGCAACTTTCGGCTTTGGCATGGCCCTGCGAGGCAAAGAGACCCTTCTCTGTGTCAATTGCAAGTCTATCGACCACGATACACCAAACTGCCCCTTCCTCAGCCTCCCTGGCTGGCTGGGCTACAAACCTCCAGCCTCTACCCCCGCAACCGAGGGTATAAATGCCCACTATATCGACGCGGACTCTGGGATCGGAGACAACTTGATCTACCATGGGTGAGGCAGGGGAAGGGGGGGATGGAGAAGAGGCAGAGCCGGTTACGGAAGGGGTAACCGCGGCTCCTGGTCTTAGCCTGTCCGACAAGTAGAATTATGTGTATCTCCCCGACAAATAACATGTGCGCTACCAAACTCGCGAGTGGGTTTTGTGGGCTCAGGATGACTCAAACTTCAAAAGAGTAAGGACTGAAATATATTGGCCACAAGTGGTACATGTAGGTCCGAACTCCAGTCGTAAGACAAAAACGGCAGTCTATAAAAAATAGAGGAAGGTGCCGTGCAGCAGTCCTGCTTAAGCAGAGAGGCACTCAGTGAAGGACCCCACTAATTGATCTGAGAAACCTCGAAGCAACGTCCCCCCTGAGAGCTTGGGAAATGCCTTCACCCCGAGATAGCGCGGTTGGCTTCTCGGTAAGTCTTATCAACCACTAACACAGATAATTTACACACACATGGTTTACTTACAACTGGTATCGGCACGCGCCTCCAAGTAACCCAGGGGCTTCCGGAGTCCGCCACCGCTCTGGGCCTGGGAACGGGTTATGAGGAGTACGAAGGTGGGACCCCAAGTCGGGGAGCTACCCTTACCGGTAGCAGGGGGGGTAGAACTGAGAACCTGCCCCCTACGAGTCATATCATGAATAGAACAGAGGAAGTCACCTTAGAACAGGAGGGTGACACAACCACTGGAAACACACCCACTTTTAGCAACTTTACACACCCTGCAAACCACCCCAGACTTAGCCCGGGAATCCGGGACACCAGTCTCCAGACCGCCTCTCCACCACACCAGAAAAATACAAAAGCAGCTATCCGTCTAGCCTCACTCAACATAAGGGGTTTTAGATCGGCGGGATCACCCGCAAATGAGACAAAATGGAACCATGTGAACCAACTTGTAAGAGACCATAGAATTGGAATACTCCTAGTTCAAGAGACGCACTTGGATGATGAAAGGAAGGCGAACATAGAAAACCTCTTTGGGAGGAGACTGAAGATTCTGCACTCAGCAGATCGCGTTAACCCCACCAGAAAGAGAGGAGTAGCAGTTGTTCTAAACAAAGATTTAGTAAATACATCCCACATGAGCATGAGAGAAATTGTTCCCGGAAGAGCATTGTTAGTTAAAATGAGATGGCATAAAAGTGAAGACCTAACAATCCTGGCTGTCTACGCTCCCAATGTATCAGGAGGCAACGGAAGTGAAAATAAACTATTCTGGGAAGAAATATCCAACTATTTAAGAAGGAACATGGCTGTAAAGATAGATGTAATGGCAGGCGACTTCAACATCGTGGAGGACGACATAGACCGACTGCCCATACGGAAAGACCCATCAGAAGCCCTAGAAGCTTTGGATGCCTTGAAGCAGAGAGTCAAGGTAATAGATGGCTGGAGACACACCTACCCGGACAAACAAGCGTACAGTTTTACCCAGGAGGCGACGCTGGCAATGTCTCGACTCAACAGAATCTACCTGGCCGACGACCTGATGAACTTCGCCAGGGGATGGAGAATGGAGGCCTCAGGCATCCCGGGTACCTACCACCTCATGGTGTCGGTCCAAATAGCCCACATGGAGGCACCAATTGTGGGCAGAGGAAGATGGACGCTGAAGCCTCATGTCCTGAAGGACAAGATTTTCAGAAGTACGGTCATAGAGGAAGGGAGAAAAGCCATGGAAGAGATAGAAATAATGGGGGACTTACGTCAGGAACACAACAACCCGCAAACAATATACCAAGCTTGGAAGGCCAAGATCCTGAAGACAGCGAGACAACGGGATAAGGACATTGTACCCAAGTATAATAGGCTGAAAAGATCTCTCAAAGAAACTTTGAATAAAGTGCATTCCAACCGTCGCTTGAGCGATCTTGCAAGACAAAAAGAGATTGCATCTATAAAAGGGAAACTCGAAGCATTAGAAAGGAAAAACCACATGGATAAAAGGGACAACATTGCCATAAAGAGCAGAATGGAGGGCAAAACAATGTGCAGGTACTGGACGAGGTCCTGCAAGGAAGCGAAACCGAGGGACATGATATACTTCTTGAGAAAGGACGGTCACAACCACCCAGGGGAGAGATACGAATCCCATACAATTAAAATGGCAGAACTGGCGAGAGACTACCATAATAACCTACAAACTGAGACACAAAATGTACCAGCGGGGCTCAAAGAAGAGAAGACGCAGAAGGTCCTAGGGGCGATCACGAAGGTGGCATCGCCACTACAACAGTCCGAGATGGCGGACAATATAAGAGCCAGTGAACTAAGATACGCTTTGAAAGATTCGAAGAACTGTTCAGCTCCGGGCCTGGATGGTCTAACATACGAATTCTGGAAATCAATGAATGAGCAGTTTGAAAAAGACTCAAAACAAAATGAGTCAAGGGAAATGAGAATACCCACCTTTGACATCTTGGGACTCTTTGAGAAAGCCTGCGTGGACATACAACACTATGGGTCAACCCAGAGCTCAAGTTTTGCCGAGGGGTGGATGTGTTCCCTATACAAGAAAAATGATAAAACCGATATAGCGAACTACTGCCCGATAACGTGCCTGAACACAGACTATAAGATTTTTACAAAAGCTCTGGCCTCACGCCTTGTGGGAGCCATTACAGACTTAATCCACCCCAGCCAAGCTGGTTTCATACCAGGGAGGAACATTGCAGACCAAACAAAGCTTATTAGTTAGATGATTCATTATGCAGAAGCAGAGGAAAAGAACGGTATGATCGTGGCATTAGACCAAGAGAAAGCCTATGACAAGATAGAACATGCGTACCTGTGAAGAGTATTAGAAAAGTTTGGAATACCCCAATCCTTCATAAACACAACAAAGGCACTGTACAGTGCCGCAGAGACAAGGATCATGATAAACAGTCACCTCAGCTCTCCCTGGAAGGTAACACGAGGGGTGAGGCAGGGCAACCCCCTGTCCTGCCTCCTATTTGACTTGGCAATAGAACCACTAGCGGCTTCCCTAAGAGAATCTGACTTGAAAGGCTTTTAAATCCCAGGCCACCACAAAAAACTAATAGCGAATCTCTTTGCAGATGATACTACAACCTTCCTGTCGGAAGGGGATGATTTCGAGGTGCTAAACGAAGTCCTGGAGGACTGGTGCATAGCAGCAGGTGCTAAATTCAATACATCCAAAACAGTAATAATCCCACTTGGTACGGAAGATTTCAGAGTGAGACTGATAAACAAGAGGAAGACGAGAGAAGATGGGGAGGTGATCCCAACAGGAATACACATCACCAAAGATGGAGAGGCGACCAGAATCCTGGGCGCATAGTTCGGGAACAACACTGACAGAGGAGCCCCTTGGACAAACACTATCGAAAAAATAGACAAAAGCCTAAGAAACTGGGAGAGAAGCAACCCAGCCATGGAGGGAAGGAAACTTGTTGCGCAAATGGTAGTTGCTGGCATGTCACAGTACCTCACTCAAGTACAAGGAATGCCGACTCATGTAGAAAAACTCCTCGGAAAGAGAATAAATAATTTTATATGGGGAGGGAAGTCTCCCCAAGTAAACGCACAAACGCTGTACAAGCAGAAAAATGAAGGAGGAAGAGCGCTGGTAGATATTGTAACAAGAAACAGAGCCATCGACATCATGTGGCTAAAGTCCTACTTCAACCTGGGTAATAACCGGCCTCTGTGGGCAAAAATTGCAGACAAACTGATGGCTAAGGGCACACCCAAGTCGGAGAGAGGGGTTGACGATAGGATTAAGGTGAACCCAATGTTACAGTCCTGGAAAGCTAGCATACGTGCAGACATCCAGCCCTGCCCGGACATAACAAACCTTCTCAAGATGGCCGAGAATTTTGGAGTGCGCCCTGAAGGCATCGCATTTGAGATAGATACGCTTAGAAGTTTACCTATCTGGTACCACTTTGCGGCAGACAAGAAACTGAGAAGAATGAATAAGGGGAGAGCAGCCGAATGTCTAAAAACTAAGCACAAAATTTACACAGTGGGAGAAGCAGAAAAGCTATCAAGGGCCCTAGCAGGCCCGCAGCACCTTAACACGCCTGCTTGTGGATGCGACCAATGTTTGGTAGTGGTAAGAGAGACTGGATGCCGCCACCCGAATATCTGCGCAAAAAGATCGGAGGAAATGCTAAACACCCTCCCGGAAAAATGGGACCCTAGACAAGCACAGCCCGACGTAGAAGCTCTAGGTGGTGAACGAACTAGAGATGAAAATGCGGCCATCGAGGTTGACCTGAATTGGACAATCAGAGGGGGTCTGTCCGAAATCTTCAGGATCTTCACCACAGGCCCAAGAGTCGACCACCTCCATAAGCCAGTGGCCCAAGAAAACCAACCGGGAATCAGAGCCATCCTTGTTGCTGGGTTCCAGAACCTGAGGAGCCCCTCTGGCGGAGACATAGAATTGGGGGCAAGGGTAGTTGCTATGGATGGGAGAGAACCAAGTAAGAAAGCTAAATGGATAAGTGCCAACAAAATTACAAACATGAGCTCCACGATACTAGCAATGATCCTATCGACAATTGGTGGAACCAGAGGTGTTCCAATGGAGATTGCTACGAAAGCAAGCAGGTTATGCACCATGCTCACAGAGAACCTGGAAAAATTGGAAGACACCGGTTTTGAAGGAGTAAAGGATGCGGGGTTGCTTCGCATCCTAATAGGTCGGCTGAGATTGAAAGGTGTGAAGACTACAATGATCGACATATCAGATATGGGTGACAATCCCAAATTGGCAGAAGCGGAAAACCTAGCTAAGGAGGCTCTTAATGATGTCTCCGTGATGGTCCTCCCACCAGTCCCCCCAGAGCTTCACATAACAGGAGCAAAACTGTCAAAAATGACCCAAGCGCTGGCTTATAGAACACTGAGGGGGCTCACGCAGACACCGGAAAGGCATGGCACAAGAAGCATGCTAGAGGGAGTAAAGACAAGTGTAAGGCTATCCTGTGGCAAGGTCCTGCCGGACGCCAAAATCTGGCAGGCCACCAGAAGCAAGGACTTCTCAAACACAGTCAGAGTTTTCCTTTGGAAAGGACTCCATGATGCGTATAAGGTAGGGGCATATTGGAATCGCCCCACAATGAGACAGGATTTGAGAGCACGAGCCCACTGCAAACATGACAACAAAGAAGACACCATGAACCACATCTTATCTAAGTGTACGAGCAATGGCCAAGAAATTATATGGAACCTAGCGGGGGAGATGTGGAGCAGGAAAACAGGAACAACGCTATCAGTTCAAAACATTTACTCCATACTAGGAAGCCCCATGGTTGGGATAAAAGATAGCAACGGAAAAATCTTGATTGGCTTGTCTAGACTGTATAGGATTCTAGTCATGGAGTCTGCGTACCTGATCTGGGTACTGCGCTGCAAGAGAGTAATCAGAAACGGAGATACACCTCTCAGTGAAATGGAGATCACGCGAAGGTGGACCGCATCCATGGAACGGAGGGCCCAAATTGACATCAAATTGGCCAACCCCAAGCTGGGTAAGAAGGCCCTCAAAAAATCCCTAGTGGAGTCGACATGGTTAGGTACAGGCCTGGAGGGGGAACTCTCCCAGCCCCGTAACGGGGCCAGAAGCGGGGTTTTAGTGGGTAGGGAGCCCGTCGACAGAAGAGGGGTAGGTTGAGACCTACCCCCAGGGCTTTGAGTCCCACACTAAGTGCGTAAACGCATTTCCTCGCGGAATCTATAGCTGTAACTACGACCCAGTTTAAATCCCAGGTAACCAGCCACGCGGGTGGGGAGGAGGCGACCATGGCACCGGTCTGCCCACCATACCAAACGCTACTCCAAAAAAAAAAAAAAAAAAAAAATTCATCGGGTTAAAACTCTGTTTTCACAAGACCAATGTGTGCTAAGTCGCGGAGATCACGTGTTTCCACCCCCTAGGGAGCGGTTGAGACATTGAGAATCCTCAATCTCAACGTCCGCTCTCCAGGTGGGTTTTTTTTTCGACACTTAGTTTACCTCTCTTTATCTCAACGTTCGCAGACCGCGACTTAGTATATTTTCTCTTCGCATGGTACACACCTTGTTACTCTTCCCCTCTCGACGTCAACTTACTCATTGGACTGTTGCAGCAAGTAATACGCAGCGGTTACAGACGGACACGAAACATGTCTAGTGTCGTTGTACTTCAGAATGAATTATATTGAATGGTATAGTAAATACATACCTAGTGTCATTGTACTTCAGAATGAAGCAGACAACAACACCAGGACGAAAAAATAGTACTAAGATCACGTGCGCTCGAGGGCGCTTCTCATCTATCGGTAGGCGTTCAACACTCCCACCTGACGAAGTGCCCACAGCGTCACTGTAGATCATGTCTTGAAAATTCACCGACTATCCCCATTTTCCTTCGGAGTTTATCAACTGCGTCGCGTGTTAGAGGCTTTGTGAGGAGGTCGGCGGCCATGTCATCGGAGGGAATGTAAGCGGGCTTGATTTTGCCATCGTAAACTGCCTGCCTGAGCCAAAACCAGTGTCTGTCAAGGTGCTTGAGGCAGCCCATGTGCTCAGGTTGCTTAGACACGAGGATGGCTGATTGGTTGTCGAGGTTCAGGACGAGTGGTGCAGACTGTGGCATGCCGATATCTGCGAGGAAGTTGCAAAGCCAACAAAGTTCACGACCCGTTTCACTCGCGGCAACAAACTCCGCTTCAGTCGTTGAGAGTGCTACAATAGTTTGCAGCTTTGACATTCAGCTGACGGCGCCCCCAGTGACAGTGAGAACTGAGCCAGTGGTGGAGCGACCATTGTCAGGGTTGCCGCCGTGGTCTGCGTCGGCAAATGCGAGAAAGTGTGAAGGGGAGGAAGAGGCTGCCTCAGCAGAGTACTCAATTTTGTAGTCGAGGGTACCACAAATATATTGCATCAGATGTTTTGCAGCCTTCCAATGCTTTGGCCCAGGACAGGCATTAAAACGACATAATACTCCCACCGCATACGCTATATCCGGGCGCGTGCACATTGCCAGATAAAGCAGTGCTCCTGTTGCCTGGATATATGGGACCGTGCGCATTTCTTCAACCTCCTCCGGCGTCTGCGGGGAGTCCGACTTCGAAAGACGAGCGTCGGGGTTGAGAGGGGTGGCAACAGCCTTGCTGTCCAACATATCGAAACAAGACAGCACTTCTATAGCGTAAGCTTTTTGGTCTATCCACAGCTTTCGTGTCACGAGTTACGACCACGCTGAGCAGTCCTGTGGTGGGGCCGAGATGTCGCAGCTTGAAGTATTGCCGAAGTTCGTTGATGACCTTGAGGATGGCGGCTCGGGACTTAGAGGCAAGTGTCATGTCATCGACATGAATAGGAATGATGATGTGGACGCCGTCTCTGAGGTAGACATAAACGCATGGGTCTGAAGTGATGCGAGCAAACCCTAGCTTGACCAGAACCTGGTGGAGGCGCTTGTTCCATAAATTCGCACCCTGGCGTAGGCCGTATATTCCTCGTTCTAGCTTTGCGCAGGCATCCCCTTCACCCGGCTTATGCTGGACATCGGCGGGAACCTCCTCAGTAAACCCTTCAGGGAACTTCATGTAAAGCTCAGTGTCGATGACACCATGGAGGAAAGCGGACGAGATGTCAACAGACTTGAGGTGCATATCCTCGATGGCTGCTAAGGCTAACACGGTGCGCACGGCTGCCCATCGCGCTGTCGGAGCAAAGGTCTCATCGAAGTCAACTCCTGGTCGCTGGCTGAAGCCCTGAGCCACTACACGCGCTTTGAAATGGTCTATGGCTCCATCCGGTAAGTGTTTAACTTTGAAAACCCACCGAGAACCTATAGCCTTCCTGCCGACTGGCAGGTACACCGCACGCCAAGTACCGTTATTCTTGAGGGCATTCATTTCCTCCACCATCGCTTTGTGCCACTCCGCGGCATTGTCACTTGCTATTGCTTCATGATAGGACCGCGGATTCGTATCATGCGCACCAACCTTGTAAGCGCATGCGAGGTTAGCATGAACCGCTCCATATCCTCCCATATCAACCCCATGCTCGACGAAAGCATGTCCCGCTTGAAGTAGGGCCTCAACAGAATGTATATTGATGGCAAGGTCTACCTCCTGTTCCCCATGGTCGTCAACGTTGCCGACATTGACCTCCTACAGGGGCTGCTCCGGTGGTTGCTCTGGATAGGGAGAGGGTGGAGGCAGAGGTGGCGGCTCACAAACCAGGGGTGATTCGCAATTGTCCTGACGCTCAACGGCATCGTAGTAGCTTGCATTCGGTCCACGCGTAGGTATACGGGTGCGTTGGCTTGGTTCCCTTGGCGGCGGCAAGGGGCGTGGCTGGCATGGCGCCCGTATAGTTTGGCGATCATGCTTGGCTCCCACCAAACCTGGCGGGTCTCCCACCGAATCTGGATCCTCTTCCATGTCACTGGGGAGCGGGGTTAGAGGTTCACCATTGTCTAGCTAGATAGTTGCGTGTACAGGTTCAGAGAGGTTGTCAATTTCACGATGTGTCTGGGTGGGTACCGTTGGTTCGCCGTACGCTGCATTGTCGTGTTCGCTGAGAGGTAGAAGGCTGAAGGCTTCTAGAGGAGGATGAGGCACGTCGGACATAGAGAGACCAGGGAACTGTGACTCGTCGAACACAACGTCCCTAGACACAATTATCTGTCTGGTTTTAGGGATATAGACCTTCCATCCGACGTGATTGTCAGGGTATCCGATGAATATACCAGGCAAAGAATGTCCTCCGATCTCCTGTCGCTTCTCATGGCTCACCAATACGTATGCGGTGCAGCCAAATACATGCAAATGACCTATGCGTGGCTTCCTGCCCTTGTATGCTTCAAACGGTGTTGTACCACGTGGAAGGGCTGATGTTGGGCATTGATTGTGAACATGTCGGTAAGTGCTCAACGCATAAGTCCAGAAACTCGGCGGTAAATTTGCTTCTGCCAGCATAGACGTAATGCTTTCATTGATTGTCCTGTTCATGCGCTCGGCTACTCCATTTTGTTGAGGTGTGGCTGTGTTCGTGAATTCGACGCGTATCCCCTCAGACCTGCAGTAGTTCATAAAGTCGTTCGACGTATACTCGCCACCTTTATCGAAGTGAACGCATTTAATCGGTCTTTCCGCATGTCTTTCAGCATGAGCTTTGAAGGTTTTGAAAGCGTCCAATGTGTCGCTCTTGCGATACATGTCAAATACCTCCATCCACCACGTCTTGTCATCTACAAAAGTTATCCACCACTTTCGGTTTGACTGGTGCCCCCCAACTCGCATAGGTCCATGAACGTCACTGAACACTCTTCCAAGTGTTTCCGATGCTTTGTCAGCAACATGGGGGAAAGGTGCGTGATGTTGCTTCCCTTGAAGACATGGCTCGCAAATGCATGGCAGTGGTGTGTCGGTGGATAGTTTTAGATCACGCGTGAGGTCCTCTTTGACGAGCTGTTCAAGTCTATCGGATCCAAGGTGGCACATCCATCGGTGTAGAAGAGACCTATCAACTTTAGCAGATAAGGTTGGTCCAATATAGGACACGTTCGCGGCATGCGTTGGCCACGAAACAATGGTCTCTCCATCCAAATACGAAGTCAGGGTCTTGTCGATGGTTGCGGTGAACACCAGTTCATTGGCAATGGAGAACAGTACCTTGCGTTCGCTGAAAGTCACTACAAAGCCGCGATGGACAGCGAGCGTGGTGATCGACAAAAGGTTGTTGGTTAAATCGGGTACAAGAAGAACATCGGTGAAGATAATATCGTTAAGTGGTGTCCCATCTCGACCCTTCCCTCGTGGTCTAAATCTGACTGACCCCTTTCCGATTGAATACACCGTCGCGTTGTTTGCAAGACGTATTGGGACTCTCCAAGACTTGAAGGATTCCGGAAGGAACCATTCATGATGAGGCGTCATAGAACTCGTGGCGCCTGAGTCTGTATTCCACAGGGTATCAGAGGGGGCAGTTGTCGACAGGAGAGATCTACAAACTGCAGCTTCAGCTTTGACAGCGGGGCCATCGCAGCCTTCCTCGATTGTAGGTGCATTGGTGGCCCTGGCTGCATCTGCTTTAGCGTTCCCGCGGCAACCTCCATGCTTCTTCTGCTTTGTGTTGGAGCCTTCCTTCTTCAGCAAGGCACGAGCAGCAGGAAGTATGGGACAGTCGGCAACTTTGTGTGCTCCATCGCAAATGTAACACGTAATCAGTCGGGCGGCGGCGGCGGCGTCATTTTCGGCAGCGGCGCGTTGTATCTCTTTGGTTCGAAAGGCTTCCTCGACGGCTTCCCTGCTCAAGTTGTTGAGCATGAGTACGGACGAAATAAAAGAAGCATATTCTTCACAGGGCAACGCGCAAAGCATGGCCATTGAGGACAGCTCGTCGTCGAGCATCTCAAGAGTATAGACCGGGGACAAGATCCCTTCGGGCCCAATGATAGGACTGGGGCGGAGCGTGCGGATGCGCTGCATTGCGCCCTTGACTCGGGTGCAGAGCTGAGAAAGTGACTCATTCTCACATAGACGAATGTTGAACAAATCACTCAATGAGTTGAACCGAGCGTTAGGGGCCAACTTAGAGTGTACTTTGCGTAGCTTCGCCCACATCAGGGCTGGCTTGGTTCGAATCGCGTCGACATGGATCTTGTTCCCTTCATCAAGGCCTTGATATATTTCACTGGCCACGTGGTCGCTGCGCAACTGGTAAGAATTCCAGGCGTTGATGGAGTTTGCATTGTCGACCTCAAGAAGCGGTGGTACTTCTTCACCTGTAACTATACGTGCGCCACCAACGGACATTAAACGCCCAAACATGATCTTCTCCCATTCTGTGTATTTGATAGTGCCGAGCCTTGGCGTCAGTTGCCGACTGATATCTTCCATGATAGGCAAATATCACGTAGCTGTTAGCCATAGTGCGCGGGAGAAGTGGTGTGGGTGATTGACTGATGGGGAGTAAATTCGGTGGTGCTACAACGTTGGTAAACGGAGCAGAATACGATTCTTTTTCTTCAGTGAAAGTCTGTGGGGCCGGGGCCCATAACCTGTTGCAGCAAGTAATACGCAGCGGTTACAGACGGACACGAAACACGTCTAGTGTTGTTGTACTTCAGAATGAATTATATTGAATGGTATAGTAAATACATACCTAGTGTCGTTGTACTTCAGAATGAAGCAGACAACGACACCAGGATGAAAAAATAGTACTAAGATCACGTGCGCTTGAGGGCGCTTCTCATCTATCGGTAGGCGTTCAACATGGACAACGTCATTTTCCATTGACCTATTCTGGGATTTTCTATCACACTCTTATGAAGAACTTAGATTGTTAAAAGTCTATTTTGCCTTCGGAGAGGTATACTTGTACCCATGTTACCATTGTAGTTGCGAAGTCGACGAACGCAGTTCTGACTAGAGAGATGGTCCTTGTGTAAGAGGGTCAAAGTGGCCATCACAGCTTATAAAAAGCACATCTGAATCAACTATAACCTGGTTTCAACTACATATAACCTGGTTTCAACTACATATAACCTGTTTTCAACTACATATAACCTGTTTTCAACTATAGCCTGGTCTCAGCTATAACCTGTTTTCAACTACATATAACCTGGTCTCAGCTATAACCTGTTTTCAACTATAGCCTAGTCTCAGCTATAGCCTGGTTTCAACTATAACCTGGTTATATGACAATGATATTTTCAACTGTTGTAAGCTGGGGGCTTGCGCCCTGAAATACTTCCATCCATCATCAGCACACATTCACTTGCAGGGACCACCGTAATCATCGGACAGCTTTTAACAAATACTTACTCCAGCATCATCATTCAATGAATAACCAAAATCATCATTCTGCCATTAGAATAGACATACTACTACAAGCAACATACTTAAGAGGTTAAGTCATTTTGTTCGTGCATCATGAGGACTCGTCAAGAGACGACTCTAGAGCAGGAAGGAAGGCAGACTAACCCCAGCGGATTGGGAAGGGGCCAGCGCAGCAACAAAGAAAAACACAAGTGATACGCACACGGAAGAAAGGGATGTAATAAATAGATGCACAACCCACTAAAACAGAGGATATGAAAAAGGGAAAAAAGGGTGATGGGAATGACCGTGTACTAAATGTGAAGAAGCACCACAGACTCAGAGCTTTGTGGATAATCAGACTAATGACGAAGTTATCGTCTAGTACATTTGTTATAATCATTCTAAAAGTGTATACTTTGAACAAATATTCTTGGCAATCCATCAATTATTCTGAGAGCCTGAGGTCATCATCCCAGCTGGAGGTCTCGCAGCATATAACGCTCCTGCTGCAAATGCCAGGTTCTGCGGAAGAAACATACTGTCATGCAGAATACAAAAGAGGTAATTTCTCTTTACTTACATGAAGCCATGCTCCCAAGTCCACCAAATTTTGGCAGAATCTTTTCCAGCATTGGTCGATAGTGTCGTATAAATATAGTTTCTTGAACGCAGTACCTCCTTTCTAATGTCTGAAGCCACTTTCAATGGTGCCTTACCCTCCACATTTGCTTTATTTGAGATGTAGTTTTGGGTTTCTCCAGCAACACATTCCTTATGGTAACTATAAAAGGAAATGAGAGTTTTGGATAATCAGTGGGGTAGAGTCCTACGAAAGGATGTCATTGACGTCTGAAATCCAAAAATCCATATCTGCTAGGGCCTGAAAGCAAACGACATAGCTGACAGGCTGAAGGGAGTTGGGGAACATCATCAAGGCGTAAGCCAAGCCTGCACCATTTCGTTGACGAAGGAATGACGGAAACAGCATTGAGGTGCCTTGCAATTGCACCTTGATCGAAGGTTCAGTACAGGTCCCCACAATGGAATCGAGTATGGAATTGACAATCGAATGAGCGAAAAAGATAGGATAGAGATTGAACACCTCGTGAAGGCAAGACGCTAGACCATCGAGAAGAGGGTCGAGCTGAGGTAAATTTCGAAAGAAACGCTCCTGGAATGCGATGAATGGGGCAACGTTCCTTGTAGATTCGTTGTCAATGTAGATCAGGTACCTTGAACAGATTCACCAAAAAAGAAGAGACATTACATGATTCAACTTACCAATTCAACAGTGCTATATTCAATTTTTCAGCAAATAAACAGTCGTGGTATGCTAACTAAAAATCAATTTTGAGTCCTAATGAGTGATGGGTTGGAAAACTAAATGACATAGATGTACCTCGACCAGACTTGCTGCTAGGTGCAACGGCAAAATCTTATTTGCCTGTCCAGTAGACAGACTATGAGGTTCTTCTATTCTCTTCTGCATAAGAGATTCAAGTTCTTTGTTAGTGGCGCACAGAGAAGGGAAATCTGTGGATGTCATGTCGTGATCATTGAGAAAATCTCTAATGATAGTTGCAATGTTGTCATCAGAGGCAATCAGTGGTTTGAACTTGGAGAGGGAAGTAATTAGCACGTCCGTTTCGACGAGTCCTCGCGACTTGCCGTCGCTGGTCGATTGTGGCGGAGATGATTGGTGACTACCACTGCTTGTGTGCTCAGGACTGAGGACCTTGAGAAGACATTTGTGCAGATTGTTCCGAATGCTCTTAAGCACCTTTGGAGGGAGCAAGGCGGGGGGAAGCCAAGGAAATACTGTTCCGTGAGTGCCGGATAGTTCTAAGTAGTGATTTTTGTCAATCTTCAATGTCTCCGCGAGTAATTAGCAACAGTAACAGCACTTCTTGCCGACGCCTATTGGTACACACGACATCTAAAAGCAGTTGACACAATCTACCCAGTGATCCAGAAGAACGAGAACTTACGTTCAACACAGTCAGCTGGTTGTAGGTAAGCCTGTCTTCCCAGGCTGCGTGGGCCTCTGCCATAAGCGATGCTTCTGCGTGCACAGCAGGCCCTATATACTCGATCTTAACCTTGGACTTGGGGTCGGCCGACTTTTCTTCAATGGCCTTGGAAGCCTCTGCCTTGGAAGCCTTGGCCTCGGAAGCTTCTGCCTTGGAAGCCTTGACCTGTGAGAAATTGCGGTTCTTCTTCGGAGCCTTGTCCTCCACCTTTCTTGACTTGCTCTGGGCGTTAACAATCAGCTCCTGCAATCTCTTCGTAACCTTCTCAAGTTCCTCCTCATCTTTCGGATCCTTGAAAAGCTGGTAGACACTTGTCTCAACAACTTCTTGTGCTCTCCAGATATCCATGGGCTCAACGTGAATCATTTGCAAGTGAAATTTGAAGTCCAACTTGTCGGCAGCTTGTCCGAACGCAAACTCGCAAGATTCGGCTGCTACTCGTAGCGGTAGGACCAATGCATCAAAATATCAAGCAAGATGAGCAGCACCCGACTCGTGTGTCGGTGTATCCTGGCGTTCGAGATCCAAATCTGCGACTGGGTTGAATGCACCGAGCATCAAATACCACAAGAAGACGTACCTTTGTCACCGTCGCCGTCACCATCACCGTCTGTCCCGGCGTGTCCCCGGTATGAGTCTTGCAATTCTTGACTAACGGGGGTAAACACTTCAGGAAATCCCTGGAATTTCTTGAGAAAAAGCTGTTAGAAACATGTTATGTAATTTCTAACCAATTTTTCTCGAGTTTTATATAAAACGAGCTACGCAACCCATGCCTTCGGCATGGGCCTTGCGTAGCT
>QLOM01004519.1:0-13414 GCA_003313785.1 Termitomyces sp. MG148 | reverse complement strand
ACTGTTGTGAGACCTGAGTATACAATTACGTATTGTCAGCCAAGCAGACTAGAATCCAGAAACAGAAAATTGAACGCACTGCGCGCACAGCGACGACTTCTTTGATCGTGAGGTGTTTGAGAACACGGAAAGCGAGATCTGGAGCCAGTTTTCCGACGATGTCAAATGTCGATTTGGCATACTTCTCAAGAAGGAGAATTTGCAGACGGATGTCGCCTGGGAGACATGCTGTGGATTGAATGAGGTTAGACGACAACAAAGAAACAAAGAAGGTAACGTACAATCCAAGATGATGGCAATGAGCCGCATGCGACCCTCTCGACTTAGGCCCCTGAGCGCCCTCCTCACCTCCTTCTCACTAAAATCATTACCTCTACCCTTGAGTGCCTTGACCAATCTTTTCCCAAACACATCCACATCCACATCGTCATCCTCAGAAAACTCTTCATCGTCGCGGTAACCAGCCCAATACCCTTTCTTCCGTTTCCCACCACACACACAACGGTCATCGACAATCCCATTTGTAAGTTGGTTGTGTGCGTGCGGTAAAGCTGACGAATTTTCACGAAGGACACGTACTTCAGCCTGAAGTGCGTGTAGTTGTGCCGCGGCAGATGCTTGAGCGCGTTCTAGAAGACGTTTATAGTGCAGGATTTTGCGGGTATGGAGGTTTTGAATTTTTGAGAGGGCTGCGGACATCTGAAGGAAGGTCATTACGTCCAGAATCATGGTAAATTTACGTACCTCTTCATCTACTTCTCCGTCGTTTACGTCGGTGAGAAGCTCCATGTCCATATCGTCTGTCTCGCCGCCCCACGATGAGAACGTCTGGATTGCGCCAGAACCATTGGTCATCACGAGGCTGTCCGAGTTTTGCAGGACGCCCTGCTGGGACCACGGAACACCAGGCAAAGAATTTTTTGACGGCGTAGAGCGCAGCACACTGCCGTTGCTCGTACTCGTGGTTGTCGTGATATTCATCCTAGGCGGGGTGCCCTGTGGGGTCATCGTCGGCCTTACCTTTGCCCTGGGACTCGGGGACGTGAGGCTGATGGTGGGCGACGCCGTCTTGAGCATCGACGGCGTCGACGGCGTCCTGCGCGGGGGCGTCATGGACGTGATGCGGGCGCGGGCCGCCGAGCCCGGCGCCGGGGTTGTGTGTGTGACGTACATGGACGTGCGCGTCGTGCGGACGGAGCCGGCGGCGGAGGGCGCGGGGCGGGGCCGGCTGGGCGGGGCCGGGGCCGGGGCTTGTGCTTTGGGAACAGGTACAGGTTGCGGCGCAGACGGCCGGCGGGAGGGAATCAACGACAGACGTCGGGCGGCACTCGCCGGCTGAGGAATTGGCGTCGCATTGGGCGATCGCGACAGAGACGCCCGTGATCGCGTCCTGGCTGTCAGCGATCGAGAAATCCGTGTCGACGCCTCTGAAGGCGCAGTTGACGTCGTTTGCAGTGCCATGGCACGCGTCAGAACTACAAGGAACTGCTAGTCACAGAACCACAGCAGTGTCAGGGTCCTTTGAGTGGTATCAAGATCCCAGGAGAGGCATACAGAGCTCAAGCTCAGAGTAAACTTTTGCTAACCATCCATCGTTCGACTTTCGCTGTCTTTGTATCGCCGTGTTTGGGTCGCGTCTCTGATCCCATCATCGGGTGAGCTTAAAAGGCAGCGAGTAAACTAGTATTACTTGTGGAAAGCTACGGGCACAGGATCATACGGCGGTTCTGTGGAAGACTCGTAATATCGAGCTACTGGGTATTCACCAAATATACCCAAGTCCCGTATTGGCTCTTCCTCCACTGATTCGAGATACATGTTGGGCCCAATAATGAGCTCTTCCAATTTCTTTCCCACATGCCCTGCCATACGTAGTCTCCAGTATGTCTCCCTAATCCAAGCCTTGTGGCGAACCCAGTCCTGCCAACCGCCACACACCACCTCATGGAACTTCATGTAATACGTCGCATCCCTGAACAAAGTCGCGCGCGCCAAATCAGCATCTCCATGCAGCGTACGTAATTGCTCCGCGTAGCACGCGCTAAAGTATGCGCGAAGATAAAACTTAGTTATAACTCCACGCAGGCTGGGGCGAAAGTCCAGGAGTTTGCCTCCTCTAATGTAGACTTCAGGCCACTGCGAAGGATGTCCAGTGCAAGTCCAATCACAGGGTACGGTATGCCAGTGCTCATCAAAATCCCATTCGGGTTTCGAGAAAGGGGGGTTTTCGAAAGGATACCTAGTACTTGTCTCGAGATCGCCTGGGTACCTCGCAGTGAACATGAGTGGGAGGATCTGCGCACCACCCCAATCAACTAAACCTGTTATTTTTAAATCACCTGAGGAGATTGACGATTCGTCAAAGAGGACATTTCGGAATGCAATATCGGGATGGTGCAGAACCAGGCGCAGATAAGATTTTGGTGGCTGAAAGTGGGGAATAAGCGAGGACAGAAGCTGAAAGAGCTCAGCAAACATTTGTGGGGTGCATTCTGGGTCGCCAATCGACTCACAAACGTCCTTTTCAAGATTACACCACTCTTCAAGGACGTGTAAGAACTGCTTCTCTAGTTGAGCTCGCCACAAATCTTCTATGCACTTGTAAGGACCACCCAAACATTCCTGTGTCAGTGTCATGAGAGGGCCGACAACATGTTGCCCGTCACGACCTTTGATACTTCCTATCTCATCATATGGGACAGGTCTGGACAGCGATGCCTGCAATCTTGCGATTAATTGAATGTAGGAAAACTGTTGTGCTCGGGGGAGCTCATTCATGTCTTTTGCCAGAACCTTTCCAGGAACGAGCTCCATAAGAACAAAAGGCGCACAGGCAGGATTCGTGAAATTAGCTTCAAAAGCGAATATCTTCGGTACCGGCACGTCGGGATACAGCGCAGACTCGCGCACGAACTTCATCGTTTCGACCTCCGAACGCTTCGCCTCGGGATCAAAGTCTTCATCGTCAAGATTAGATACGCTAGCTGCCAGTTGGTTGTTGTCGCTGAACTCCAGTTTGTAGACAGTGTTGTAGGAACCCCGGCCAAGAAGAGAGATAGAGTCGCAGCTCAAGCTGGGGAGTTCTAACGAGCTGGCGAGATAAGTGGTTGCGTAATCGATGAGGCCGTGAAGATTAACCCATTCATTTTTCTTCAACCGTGAGATTCGTTCTTGCAATTCGGTAGACATGAGGGATCACTGAGAAGACGAAGAAGAGCCGGGGATAACAATGATTAACAGTGACTCATTCACCGTTAGAAACGGTCTGATGGAATGCGGACCCGCACGACTCAACATTTTACTCTGGAACCCGAGTGTCCATACATCTTGAACAGCAAAGTAGGACGAGAATGTTTGACGCATGTAAAAGATCATCGACACTTTAGTATGACAGCAGGCCATACAGCCAATTTGTTATAGCAACCCCTCACCTGCGTGGCCCACTTAGCCCTTCGAATTAGAGATGTAGGAGAGGGTACCCCTCTGACTAGAATCGATTTTGTTAGTTCACTATGGTACCAATAATATCTGGTTACAGCCGTTTTCATAACGATAGGCCCCTGCGAGTACCGCTTGTTTAGTTGTTTGGTCTGATATCCACGATGCCGGGCTTGCCGAGTAACTTATAGTCGAACCTCTTGTAACCCATGGCTTTTGACCCTTTCCCAACTTGGTTGGCAGGGAAAATCAGTGAACTCCCCATACTCAATAACCTATGGCCTCAGACGGGGTCCATAACCCATAATTCACCTGAAATATGTCGGCAATCAGCAGATTTTATCGGGCTAGACAGATAAATTGTTGTATCGTATGACATCTGTCAATAATTTATGCATTCCAAAAACTTTTTTTATTTGTTTTTTCCGCTATGCATAGTAAGGATCCTCTACAAGCAGTTAAAGCAGGCATTTCCCAATGTAAATCAGAGATTAAAACACGCAAAGATGACCTTCTCGCACGTCTTGCAAGGCAGGAAAAGATCTCCGAGGCCAACGAAGCATGGCTAGACCACGAAGCAAATCTAATTGATGAGGAGGCAGTCATCGAGCTTCTTGAAAAGGCTTCCGACTATGAACATGGATTTTCTCAGTTGAATGCACACCAGAAGAGCCTTGTTGAATGGCTGTTAGAGCTTGGAGGAGGTAGAGAGAAGGTTGTTGGCAATAAAAGGAAGCGTACATTGATAGGGGCTTAGTACCGCTGAAGGCAGAATAGCCCCAAAACAGCAAAATAGAAACTCACAGTGCAGCAGACTCAGAGAGGAGACGTGTGAAGCCCCGGGCCAACGGATCAAGGAAGAAGTAACCATGCTAGCCATGGGGAGGCAGACCAAGTAAACGGCAAGAACAGGGACGCCCGCAGCAGCAGCAGGGAAGTGCCTGCATCCGAATAAAGAGTAATGGAATGAAGGTCCCACAGGCGGAATGCAAAGCGGAAGGCAGAGCGGAGGGAGGTAATGTTTGAGGTAGGGGGCTACCGCCTGCCTCCCAAAAGTACTATAAAAACTGTAACATAACTTGGAATAAGAACAACTTTTCCCCTCAGAGATCAAGTAAAGAGTACAGAGTACAGATCTAAAGGGCATCTTGCAACCTTCTGACAGCATCTAGCGACTTTCTGACAGCATCTAGCGACTTCCCAACAGTGTCCAGCAACTTTCCAACAGCGTCTAGCAACTTTCTGACAGTGTCCGGCAACTTTCCAACGGCATCTTGTTACTTTCCGCTACCAACTTCCGAACTCTGACTTAATACGGGTACTGTTAGCATTGGCAATACTGAGTAGTAATCACAAAAGATTCCTTGCTTATTATCAGTCACACCTATAGCTTTCCAACTAAATTCCGAAGACTCGCAACAAGTCTAAATTCTGCTTATAGGGAGATTGTGACGCTATCAACATCTTTAAGTAACCACCTAAAATTTTTATATCATTTTGCATTAGGCCCCAAAAATTGAAAGATTGTACCTTATGAGGACAAAGGAAAGAAAGCACCAGTCTTTATGAAGAAAGAAAATACAACGTTGAAGCAGAGGATTGAGATTTTGGACTGGCATCACAAAAATAACTCCAATCAAAGCAAGACAGCTGTGCATTGAGACAAGACTTATCCAAACCTTTGTCTTAAGCAGCCCACTATCTCAGCTTGGATTAAAAATGAGAGCAGGTACCATGAAGCAGTCCATCATTTCAGCTTAAGTTGGATTAAAAATGAGAGGAAGTTCCGTGATCAGTATGCCGAAGCATTAGCAAGGAACCAGCCTGGAAATGCAAAGCGAAAAAAGCAGACAGAGCATCCAGAAGTCAATGAGATGCTTGAACTGTGGATTGCAAAGGCTATGTCTGATGGTATCATGCTTAATGGAGAGATTCTCATTCAGAAGTGGAATCACTTTGAGGATCTTGTAGGGGTACCAAACAATGAAAGAACTGGGCTGAGCCATGGGTGGCTGGACCAATTAAAAAAGAAAACTGGCTTACAAAGCTTCAAACGTCATGGTGAAGCTGGTTCAGCAGATCCTGGAGATGTCAAACAAGAACAAGAACATGTACAAGAGCTAATTACAAAGTATAATTACTAGCTGAAAGATATTTTCAACATGGACAAAACTGGGCTCTTCTGGGCACAAGTTCTTTCCCTCTGAACTGATACATTGATAGGACATGTATCAACTCTAATTCAGAATGCCACCAGATTGTGGCCTCATAAATAAGCAAATGTCTGGTGTAAAAGGAAGCAAAAAGCGTCTGACCTTTGCATTCACAATGAATGCCACTGGCACTGAAAAGCTCCCTCCTCTCATTATTAGAAAATATGAACGTCCATGACCTTTTCAGGGAAAAACTGGAGCTCAACTTGGATTCAATTACAGGAACAATGCAAAGTCATGGATGACAACAGTCCTGTACCAAGAGATGCTTCATGATTGGGATGCCAAGTTGCAACATGAAGGGCACAAGATTCTGTTATTTCAGGACAATTTTAGTGGTCATGTTCCTTCTGATAACCTCACCAACATTTGTGTCAAAAATTTTGTAGCAAATCTCACAGCTTATGTTCAGCCAGCTGATGCTGGTGTTATTTGATGCTTCAAATCTCATTACCATGCCAGCTTCATAAATTGGGCCATTGATCGTTATGACAGTGGTATTCACCCTGCAGATATTTACAACATCAATATTCTCAAAGCTATGTGTTTGGCCAACGTTGCATGGAAAGAAGTCAATACCACAACAATACGTAATTGCTGGAACAAATGTGGTATTCTCCCAGTTACACTTATTGACTCCACATCCAGTTCATCCACTACTCCATTGGTCTCTATCTTGTCTCTTCTAAACAGTGAGGCTGAAGTCACAAATGCACTATCTCATTTGGAAAAGATTGGGGTTCTTTAACCCAATAACCAAATGGACATAAATGAACTACTCAACTCTGCAAATGAAGACAAGATGTATGACAACAAGACAGAGGAGGAGATTGAGAAGGACATTTACAAAGCAGTTCTGGAATGACATCAGGCAGAGGAGGATAGGGAGAAGAATAGTGGTGATGAAGCATTGATCAACTTGGATAAGAAACCATCCTGCCAGGAAGCACTCACTGCAGCCTCAACAATCCTCAAATACTTATCTGACACAGATGATCCATTTGCACGTAAGTTGGAGACAATTCTTGTGAGCTTTGGACACCAAACATGCATTGATGAGTTCCAATCCCTCTGTGTTACAACAATCAATCAGTATTTTACCTCATAAGATGTCTAAAATGGTAGAATTAGTCTATTTTACTATAATTGACCAAAATAAAGCCTTAGATATGACCCTACAACAATTCCTCTTGAAACCCATAACCCCCAATAACCTATAACTTTTGGCTTCTATGGAGGGGCCATGGGTTATGAGAAGTTTGACTGTAAATGGCAGGAACAATGATGCCTGCAGCGGCAACAGGGAGGGGTCTACGTCCCCATCCAAGTAAGGAGCAATGGAATGAAGACCCCACAAGCGGGACAGAAAGCAGAAGACAGAACAGAGGGTGGTAATGTCTAAGGCAGGATGTTACCATCTGCCTCCCAAATTTACTATAAATACTGTACCATAACTTGGAATAAAAACAACTTTTTCCCCTCAGTAATCAGCAAGAGTACACAGTACAGATCTAGAATCCATCTTGACACTTTTCAACAGTGTTTGCAACTTTCCAACAGCATCTAGCAACTTTCCAACAGCGTTTGCTTACTTTCTACTACTGACTTCCAAATTCTGAATAATGACAGTAGCCATTAGCATTGACAACATCAAGTGGTAATCCCTAAAGATTCCTTGCTGATTATTGGTCACACCTAAAGCATTCTAATTAAATCATGAAGACTTGAAACAAGTCTAAATTCTGCATATAGGGAGATTGTGATGCTATCAGCAAATGAAGCGTTTTCACAATGCCTGGGTTAACAAGGCACTAGACTACGTGGTGGGCAACTGGGTATTCCTAGAGCATGCAGACCTTCAGTTGAATAGGCCAAGCCACAAACTCAACTTCAAGAGGTTTGGACCATTCAAGATTGTGCAGAAGCTATCAGACTCAGCTTACCAGCTAGCCCTGCCCAAATACCGGAAGAAAGCCACACCAAAAAAGAAAGTCTTCAGTACATGGTCAGGGATATTGCAGAACAAAAGCTCTCCTCCAGATGACTGGCTGAGAGAAGCCAAGGTTTTAGTGTGTATAGGCACAGATGTTGGCTCAGGTAAGGGAGGAGAGGGGATAGGATGAAGAGTAGAGTAAAGAGAAAGCCAATGTCAAGTGGTCTGGAGCCCTACACTCAGTGCATAATTGCATTTCCCAATGAGTGAATATTTTAGAATGGCCACTACTACATCAGTTTTGATTTGAATTACATAAGCCTAGGCGTGATTTGTAGCCATGATTCCATAGTATTTTACCTGATTTAATCAGATTTTTAGGTACTTCCAATATTTCATGCTAATGTCATCTTTCAAAAAGTATGAAACATTGGGACAGTTTTTTGAGCCACTGTATGAGCATAAGTCCTGGCACACAAATCAAATTCAACATTGCTTCCAATATGGTATACACTGCAAGGACACTGGTGCCATGATCATGGAACCAACATAGAACTTGACATCATGTTCAGAGGGCTTGTAAGTCATGTGAAGGTAGTTGGTGTAGGCACCAGAGTATCAATCCATTTCACAAAGAGTGTGATACCAAGCAACTTGCATGCAGCATAAACTAGGGGTGCACACCATCCATTTATGGTTATGGCTGTTATATGGTCATGTTTTTATGGCCATAACTTACAAGTCCAGGGCCTTTGACTGTAAGATATGGTGTAATTATGGTTATAAACAGTATAATACAGGTACAGTAGTGCTAAAATTATTGCAAACTTGCTATCACAATATATATATATATATAAACTTTATCAAGCCAGTTGAGGCTATGTATGCTTGACAATCACAAGTGTTCAAATGGTTTCAGTGTGCAAACTGTTAGAACCTGAGATTAATGGCCACCATGAGCATATCACCCTGTTGATGTCACCCCATCACGCTACCCTTGCTAATATCACATCTCATTGTGAGGACACACTTCATATATATTGGCTACCTACACACTCTCAGTCATTTGTACTATAGACTGAGGGTGAGCCACTACCCCAATAACTATACATCAATATTGATTGTACCTATGTACCAGATTAGACACTAACTTGTGTCTGTGTGTTCTTAGGTACAGAATACAGTTGTTTGTACTACAGACTGAGGATTAGACACTAAGTTGTGTCTGTGTGTTCTTAGGTATAAAAAAGCATCCAATATCAGTTATTAAAAAGCTATTAAGAAGCTCATACCAATCAAATGATGATGTAGTTGTCATCAGCACCAAATGCCAAATTTAAGCTGATTTACCCGCTGCAGAAGTTGGAAGGTTTGGCCAGGAAAGGAAGCAAGAGCCTCTCAAGAGGTCAGTGTCTTAGAGTATATACTGTCAACACAAATAACCCTACAGTCCCCTCAAGAAGCACAAAGTATCCTGCCTTAAGTGTGAGGTTGTCTGTAGTCAACAATTGAGTTTAAGCACTCAAAGGTCATGCTTAGTCATGCTCAAAATGTTCTTTGGTATCCTTTCTGGAAGGAGGCATGGGAATGTATTTCTATGTATGACAAAAGTGTAACAACAAACTTGAACTGCTTGTTCCTCAACCATCATCTAACATGGCATAGATGCAAAATCAAGCACTTCTTCATTGTATTGTATGCTGGTGCCTTAGGGGGAAATTCTATCAAGCATTATGCTATGTTCCTTGTATCCCTCTAGCTTTTTACCAACACCTTAGAGCACCATCTTGCCCTCACCTGTGCAAGGAACCATGGCCTGGATATGGATTGTGTTGGTATGATATTACCGTCACCTTTTACATATCACACATATTTCAATCATGTTCTCTCTTTCTTTTGAACCATTCACCCTTTTGTTTCTTTCTCTCCTTTGTTACTCATATCTAGATATTCACTACACAATACCCTCAGTCCTCTATACAAGACTGAGGGTGAGTTTTGACAATATCTTACTATACCTTTACTAATGCCATACCTTAGTTATGATACTTACACAATATGTATAGGTATGGCAATAATTTAGTCCTCTATACAAGACTGAGGTTATAATACTTACACAACATGTATAGAGGAAACAAGCATTGAGGTCTTAGTCCTAACAGATTGTGTTGCTGAGCAAACAATTGAGAAAGCTTTTGAGGTTACTTAGACAGCCCTTCAGCCTCATAATCAGCCTCTCATGCTACCTCTCCAAGCACATCTTGTCCCCCCTCAATTGATGGAGTTGAATGCAAGGATTCAGCAGAATCCATTTCAACCTCAGCAACAGCTCCTTGGAAAAACAGGTCTCAGCTGATGGTAACAACTTTTCACAGGGTCAACAACAGTTGACCACTATGGCTTGAGCTCTTCTCTGTCAAAGCTCCATTATCATATTAGACAAAGCTACCAGCAATATTGATTTTGCCACTGATGTGAAAATTCAAATGACTATCTGGGAAGAATTTATGTCTTCTCTGTTCTTGACTTTACAATAGCACAATCTTTGACTTACCATGCTCAGTGTTATGCAGGCTCTGAAGTCTGGCAGAGCAGGGAAAGAGGCCCTCATGAGTAGGATAGATCCCAATGTGTGCATGAGGTGTGTGTAGGTATGCAGTGAAGTTGACATACTGACAATATCTGTAGCAATGGAAATGTGACAAAGATGAGGACGGTATGGATGTCTGGTCAAGAAAGAGGCATAGAATGCTATGGAAGGCAATGTGTATGCATGCTGCACTCAGCGTTAGTACCATTTTGTTTTTGTACTTTTGTCTCTAACCTCCACACCCAGAACAACCTCCTAGAGTATAAATGCATGCTGCTCTCACCCCGCCATACCAGAAAGCAGCCATGCTAAGGGTGTGTGCAGGACATGGGAGGACCATGTTGTGGGTTTTTTTCAATGTTTGGTGGACCTTTGTTGTTTCATGCACATGATTGTAGACCACATGTAATGCTTAAATTTGTAAACCTGTAAACTAATTGCTAATTGTACTTGCTATGTGATCTCAAATGGCATCTTAGAAGACCCAGTGAGAGAACCTATTAGTATGGGTATGTTATTGTTCTACAAATATGTCCACAGAGAGCTTACAATGTGATGGAAATGGCATACATAACACCACAATTAGCTCATGATAAGGGTAGGATTACCATCACATCCCAGGATGTGTCCCATTGCCATTTCAATCTAATCTGAAGTGCCACATATGATGTTCAAGTCATGCTGGGTGGCCTTGCAGACCAAACCCTGCATTCCTGTCATGGCTATGTGCTGGGCCTAGCGGCACTCGGTAAGTGTCCTTTGATTGCTTGCTTAGTCTGTAACTGATCTTTGCTTTGGTAGACACACCCCCTCTCCTCCAGTCGCTAGCAACTTGGCAGAGATTGCCTCCTGCCTGGCTGAGACCTAGCCTCGCAGCACTGGCGACCTGGGAGAAGAAGTCGAGAAAGGCAAGGAGGAGAAGGAGGAAGAGGAAACAGAGGAAGGAGAGGAGGAGGTAAGACTCCTCTCCAGGCATTGGGTGTCGCTAACCGACCACTGTGCTCAGCTGGAGACCACTCGCGAAATGTCCTCTGACAATGAGGACTACGAGCAAACTGAACGTCCCACCCCAGTTGCTAGGCTGGACTCGCGCTGGACCCCGCTTCCCACCTCAAGAGTGACTGGTGGCAACTTTGATTGGTTGGGTGAAGAGCTTCTTTACCCCATTACTGGTCTGAGGTCGCCAGAGGAGCTAGCAAGGTTCATGGAGCGGCGGAAATGGAGTCGGTAATGGCGCGGGAGATGAGGGCGGTGGACAACGAGATGGTGGGGCTGAGGATGAGGCAGAGGACGCTTGGTTGCAGCGTTGCTATCTTGAGGCGGTACCAGCAGGACTGCGAGAAGACACTAGCTTAGCAAGAGCGCAACAATGTCCAAGCTGACAATCTCTTCCCGCTCCCACCTTTCTCCTTTCCTGCCAACCATGACCAGGCCTAGTCGCTAGCACCTATAAAATCTTGAACTTTTAGCAACATTGTACATAGATGGAATTTCGTAGTAGAAAGGAAATGTAATATAAATGTTTTGGGACTTGCAATTTTTGTGTGAGGTAAGAAAGCAGTAGTAAGATAGTCTGTTTGTATAGTAAGGGAATGTGGACTTTGAAGGACTTGTAAAAAGAAAAGACTTAGCAAAAGTGGTGTTTTAGCGACTTGGGCTTTTAAGGGAACGCTGAGTAGATCATCATGGCAAAAAACTCTTGTGAGGAGTTGCGCAAGGCGCCTGGTGGCAATCAAAGTTGCTAGCGCTGCGTCTTGAAGTAAAGTAAAATGAAATGTCTGTATAGTAAAAAAAACAAATAAGTAAGGAACAATAAAGTGAGTTGGTAAGGAAAGTAAACTGTATTTTAGTCTTCTTCTTCTTCAGGTGGTAAGTCATCGTCATCCAATAGGTCGGTTTCTTCAAGTTCTCTGAGCTTGGCGGTATTGATGTCTAGCGCCTTGAGCAGTAAGGATATTCGGTCTCGTGCAAGGTAAGGGAGCAGTCAGAAGGCGGCAACTGGTCTGTGCAGTACCGACCCATCTAGTTCACAAAGGACGTAAGCGCCTCCATGGTTACGAGAAATAACTACCAAGGGCCCTAAGTAGCAAGGGTGCATTTTCTTGTTGTGGGTGGTCTCTATTTTGGAGTTCCTCATGAGTACTAGCGACCCACGGCCAAAGTTGTAGTCTCTGATGGTAGCGCTGTGGTCTGTTTCAAACCTTAGCACTGCTTTTTGTCTGGCACTAAAGACTGTTTCATATAAGCATACTAAGTCTTCATTTCATTGTTGTAAGTCTATGGCACGTTGAGCAATGAGGTTGGTAGTGGACAGTAGGGAGTTGGGTGCGGGTTGCAAGTATGTCGCTTCAATGATGTTGGCAGGTAGCAAGGGGTGGGTGCCAGTTGCTGTGTAATAAGGTGAGCAGCCCATGTGCTTGCGTATAGTTACCCTTTCTGACCAGAAGACAGAGTAGGTTGCCTCGCTCCATCTGGACTTGTCGCCATCCACTGCCTTGAAGAGAGCTTGGTGCACATCAAAGTGAGGGCGCTCCACAAGACCGTTGGTGTGTTTGTTGTAACCTGAGATGTGTATGTGGTGCATGTTGTACTTCTTGGCAAGGTAGGTTAGCGCTTTTATGATGGGGGCGCCATTGTTGGTAACTATTTCTTGCAGCGCACCCCAGCGGCAGATGACGTCTTCAAACAACCACTTAGCTATAGTGTCTGTGTTTTCCCATTGGAGCATTCTGAATTCTGGTCAGTGTACTAGCAAGCAGCATCCTTGGATGATGTACTTGTAGTGACCCGATTTGGGCATGTGCATTGTGTCGATGTAGATCTTGCTGAAGAGGGGCTAAGGCATAACACGAGTCCGAGAAACTCGCGAGGACTCAAGGGTATACTCGTGGAAATACCCGCCAGGACTCGGATCTACGAGTCTGGCTCACCCGTGCCTGCAGATCCTCGAGGATCCGAGTTTGGGTTGGGAGGAGCAACTTACTTGGGGCGAGTACTCGCGGGTTCGCCTTAGGGTTACTTAGGGTTACTTAGGGTTAGGGTTAGAGAGCTGGTCCATCAATATGGACTTCAAGAAAAGCTCTTAGGCTTCGTCTGCGACAACGCCTCCAACAACAACACCCTCGTCGACTCTCTCGAAACGCATGTGTCATCTTTCGGTGGAGCACAGTATCAAGTACGCTGCTTCGCCCACATCATCAACCTCATCGTCAAAGCCATTTTGTCTCAATTTGCCAAGGA